>NJCR01000510.1:0-17369 GCA_002234235.1 Fusarium hostae | reverse complement strand
TCATCCTCATCCTCATCCTCAGCTCTCAGATACTCGAATACAGGAACCCAGCTATGGACTACCACGGTCACATTCTATCCAGCTATCACATCCTGGAGCGACGCCTCATAACAGACAGGATGATGAAGAGAACTTGGTCTCAACCGAAGGTCGTCTGTTACATGACCCTGACGGCTATGCTCGTTTCCTGGGTGAGACGAGTGGCGCAACTTTCCTCGACTATTTGAAGGAATTCATGACTACAGTTCTGCCTCTTGCATATCAAAATCTGCGCCCAGGTTCTGATGGAAGTGCATTTTTGTCAAGTCTTGGTCGTTACCAGACCTACGACTCTCGACCTTTGCATGATCGAGATGTTGACCCGACATGGTTTCCTGCACCCCCAGAGATGGACTCAATGCTATCCGAGCTTCGTTATTTCATCCAAGACGGTAACTGCCACTGGCCAAGTGGAGGCATCTACTGGTGGGGGGATCTCTCTTCAGCACCGACAATCCCTTCCATGGAACGAGACTCGGCAAACTTGCGTCTCGCCAAGTGCCGTTATTTGGCTTTCTACCAGACAGCATTTGCTGTGGTATCTCAAGCTATGATCATGCCGCCCCAGGATATCTCTATAGGCCCGCATCTCAGCGAGAACTACTTCAGCCGGGCCCGTATGCTCCTAGGGAACCCGCTTGACATTACACGCTTTACGCCCAACGAAGTATCGGTGTTGACATTGATGGGATTCTACCTGATAGAGATGAATCGCCGTGACGCCGCATATATCTGTGTGAGCAACGCTATGCATATCAGCATCATGCACGGCGCACATAGGGGCTGGCTTGACGAGAGTGGCAAACGCGTATTCTGGACGCTTTATGTATTGGATCGCTACTTAAGCTGCCTCATGGGGAGACCCCCGACCATCATGGATGACGCGATTCGGTTACCGCTTCCTTGCGATGCTCCGTAGGTATACCCCTATCTATGCCCTTTCGCTCTGACTAACCTCATTCGATAGGTCTATGCCTCCTGCAGATGGTCTCAAATCTCATGTCGAGCTTTCGCGGATTTCATGCCATATCGTATGTAATACATATCGCATTTCCCCTTCAGAAGACGCTGCAAGACCTGTGAGAAGCCTCGAAGGGGAGATAAGTATGCTCGACGAGTGGTGTCTAAAACTACCACCTACGGTGCAACTCGCAAGCAATGGGTTGAGCGATGACCCAGCTACTTGCTTGCTGCACATGCACTATAACCAGGTATTTTCTCCACTTCTCAATATCTTTTACCATTGGGCTAACTCTCTCCTTTAGTTAATAATCTTGACTATCCGCCCTGTTTTCTTCGCCTTGGTTAAGAAAGCATTCGCGGAAAAGCTGGTCTCACGGCAATGTTCCTTGAGTTCACATCCACAACTCCCTCTACTCAAGCGATGCATAGCGTCAGCAGAACACAACATACGGCTCGCTCGACAGATCCTGCTTGTCAACCATCCTCGAAAGCTGCTCCAAGCCGGCCTTCACTTCATCTTCAACGCTGCCATAGTGTTGATGTTACAGCAGCTGGTAGAGGATCTGTGCCCGTCTTCTCGAAGTGAAAAGGCTCGGTCACTTGACCTCGACTTTGTGATTGGGAGGTTCGAGGATGAGAGCCGTGTTGGTAGCAACTACGGTCGGGACTGTGCCACGGTACTTCGAGATCTTCGCGTTCTTGTGCAGCGTCTTCCTATCCCTGTTGACATGAGCACTGCAACACGTTCCGTCAACATGACACAGACTACGACAACCTACGATCCGATCGCAAATCGAACAACAGTTGACATGGGACAGCAATGGTCAGACAAGCTAACATCAGAGGCACTTCAGCAGCCTATCCTTGTTGATCAAGGTCACATTTTATATAATGAGTTGGTTTCGTGGATTGATGTCGATTGGCAATCTAATAATGGGTATCTCATTTGAGTTGGAGTTGGGCGCCCTGTGAGCAACAAAAGTTGGCGATTGACATTGGGTTTTTCTTTACAGAACAAAAGTTAATTCTTTTGGGTTTTTATTCTAATGGGTATTTGGGAAACTGTTGAAAGGGCAATCGAATGTAGGATAGGTAGTTACGATGTTTAAGGTGTATATGGGCAATTAAATGTCCTCTAATGGTAAATGGCGAACGAACTATCGGCCCAAGCGTGGCTCAGATTGGGTTTTCCCCCACGAATATGATCGGATTCAAACGTGGAAATAAGAGAGACAAGGATATTCCTGGTAACTCAAATCATGATTATCGCTTCTGTCTTGATGTAATTAAGAGGAAAGTGACGTGTGACAGTCATGTGATGAAGCATGTGGTATTCTCGCAACCTTCCTTCCTCCCTTGGGTTTCCATGCCATAAGGTACCAATTGTCTCACCCACGAAAATCCTACTCAGCATCCCAAAGTCTCATCTTTTTCCTTCCCAAACGACCCACGGCATGCACTTGATCTCACGTCGCCATCTTTGACTGTCCAAGATCTGCAGGCTTTCGTCACAAATGGCACCTCTCAAACATAGAGACGTCGCGACGAGCTTCATCTTCAGATTCCCCGCTGACGGTGAGGCCAAGAAACCGCAGGTCGCTCTCTTCCGCCGGAGCGGTCACGTAAACACATACCAGTAAGCAAAGTATATTACCTTATCAGTGAACCGTGCTTACATACTAAGGCACAAATATGCAGGCATTTCTGGAAGTGTAGATGACACTGACGCGGATCCTCTTGCCACATCCTGGAGGGAACTTGCTGAGGAAACAACTCTTACACATGACTCTTTACGCCTTTTTCGCAAGGGCAAACCATTTTCGTTCGCTGATGAATCTATTGGCAGAGAGTGGACTGTCAACCCTTTCGGTTTCGTTCTCAAATCGGAGAGCGACGGTGGCCGCGGTGAGGCTGGTATCAAAATTGACTGGGAGCATGAGGGGTACGAATGGTTCGATCCAGATGCGATCAACGACTCAGATGACTTCGAGGGCGTTCCGCGCATCCTAGAGAGTCTTCGAAGGGTGTGGTTCAACGTTGACTTGGGCGAGGACGCTGGCAACACGCTTAACCGGGGCTTGGTCGCTCTGCAGAAAGATCACGAAAGCGGAGCGCGCCAATTAGCAACTAAGGCTCTCGACACCTACATCGATGTTATTAACAGACTCGATTTCACTGATCAAGTTCAGTGGTGGAAGAATGTCAGGTTCGCGGGATGGCACCTGTGGAAGAACGGGCGAGAAAGCATGGGCGCATCTATCTTGAACGTTGTTCTATCGGGTTTGGACATAGTTCAAGAAGCACTCCCTCCCAGCGGCCCACTAGATAAGAGCTCGATCGATAATATCGTCAGATCCTTGGGCAATTACACCCGCGACCGACAGAATACCACTTCCAGAACTGCCGCGATGTTCCAGACTTTCATAGAGCAGCATCTATTGGGGGGCGGACCACTCAAGATCCTTACCCTCTCCTCTAGCTCAACTATCACCTCGGCCATCACTCACGTTATGGGAAACACTTCGCGACCTGTGGAGGTTCATGTGCTCGAATCCCGACCACTCTTTGAAGGTGTCAAGATGGCACAGTCAATTGCTTCATGTGCCAAAAATTCCAAGGCCAAGACCCGCTTGATAATCCACACTGATGCAAGTGTTGGCGTTGCAGCGAAGGACATAGATATTGTGCTCATCGGAGCGGATCTGATCGACAAAACAGCCACGGTTAGCAACAAAGTCGGTTCTCTGCCTGCTGTTCTGACAGCCAAGTACGTGTCTCCAAAAGCCAAGATTGTCGTTTTGTCGGAGAAAGAGAAGGTACTCCCTTTTGCACCGCCAGGTCAGGAGGAAAACGATCCATGCGAGGTTATGCAAGCTTGGGGGGACTTCAGCTCAGCTCTGAGGGAGGTTCCCCACTCTCAAGTCACTGTCAAAAACGTGTACTTCGAGTGGGTGTCATCCGATTTGATCGATCACTACATCACTGAGGACGGCGTCACCGGTTGTGAGGGAATATCGAACTATGCCCAGGAAGTTGAGAAGAAGGCTGACCAATATTTTACCAATCTCTGATGCCAAAATCCGAGTGAGACGATCTTGAGCATGGTCCTTAACCCCGACAATCTGGAGAGTTACATTGCCTCTTTCACGACGCAGCCAATAGCAGTAGCATATGGCATTCTTGTGCCTCTTGGTGCCTTGGAACGTCTGACGGAAGCTCGGATTCACATTATCAAAATGTGATAGAATCAGTACGGCTGTGGGGGTTGTCTTACATCGCCTGCACAGTTGTGAGGCTTTGATTCCTCATGCAAGCTTTCCTGCCTGGTGCATCTGTTATTGGAGAGGTTTCTCAATTACCATCAATAAGGATGCTGGATGTGCATCTTGCCACTCACTTGAAGTGCCTGTTTCAGGCATTGGAAACTTTACTTCAGCTCACGGGAGGGACCAACGGTCGACATGAGAATATTGTAACCCCTTTTGCTCGAGGCGTTATTCTAGAACGTTCATTCAAGCCACCCATAAGCCCTTGCTAAAATCAAGGCGCATCTACAGAACGCCAAGTGTGGAACAACACGTTCTCAGTAAGCAGCGCGAAGGATCCTGGATTCTGGGGTATATGTCAGCCTTACAGCCCTAACGACACAGCCCACGACAACGAACTCGATCATCAGCAACATGATTTGCTCATCGCGGCAAACTTGGGATTCCTTCCCTGATTTGCGCGTAATTGTGGAGGCACTTGTCGATTCGTTCTATGAGTACCCGCTCCTTGGGAATGAGTCAATATGGGCCTCCTTAGCTCAATTCCCGCTACTTTTCGACCCCAATACAGCCATCCATCACGTTTAACGTGCTTTCCTCAAGCTAAAGATGCGGTCAGTGTGTGTCCCGACGCTCAGGCAACCTTGATCGAGGTTACAGTAGTGGCGCTGAGCATCTGCCTATTCGAGGCACTTCCTGTCAACCTCAATCCCGAGCGTCTGGTCTGCTGTCAGATTCTTACTTCATGATAGGCCAACAGCAAACCTTGATTTATATACGACCGTGACAAACAGAATGACGTCCGGATCTGGCCTACACATGGATCACGCTTACCAGATTCTTGGGACAACTGCTGGAAGTCGGATCATTGGCCCGACCCCCAATTAATCCCTGGGCCTTAGGAATACAGGCGGAGATATCATCAAGAGCCTCCAGGTGTGTATGTTTGGGAGACCTGTGCAAGCGAGAGTTGCCTGCCAAACGCGTGCCTATATGAACCCAGCAACGACGCCAGTGCACTGCTTGTAGTATCTGTGTAGTGTCTCACAAGGAATTTGCCTGTCTCCTCTTTTTTCGGGAGGAAACCAAACCATTTACATCTAAAACTGAATCAGAAGCAGCCATGTCCGATCGAGAAGCCCTTCAACCGACCAAGTCGAGCAAGACTCCATCGAGTCAACCCGCTGCCTACTCAGTCGAGCAGAACAAAGAGAGAAGTCGAGCACTCAATCAGAAGCTCGATTTTGCGTTGCTCCCACTTCTTTCACTTCTATATCTGTTCAATGGCCTAGATCGTGGCAATGTTGGTAATGCCGAAACCCAAGGTAAACAACATTTCTTAGTTCCCCTCCCTTTGTACGTGCCCGATCGGTATCTGACAGCTTGTTATCAGGTTTTACTACAGACATAGGGGCTGAGCCGGATGACTTGAACGAAGCGGTCTCTCTATTCTTTGTTACTTTTGTTGTCTTGCAACCCATTTCTGCCGCAGCTGGCCGTTATATTGGTGCTAAGCATTGGATCCCCTTTTTAATGGTACTTCAACGATGCCACGACTAAGAGTCTGAGAAGTTACTGACACATTCTACAGTTTGGCTGGGGTGTGGTGACAATTGGTCAAGCTTTCATCAAAGGACGTGGTCTGTAGCCCATGCGTCCACTTCATCTTGTCAACCCTCTTCTGACCTCACTCCAGGGGCACTTATCGCCACACGTTTGCTCATTGGTGCCTTTGAAGCGGGCTTCTACCCCACGGCCGTTGCGTATTTGTCGTTCTTCTACCCACGTTACGACTTTTGTGTTAGACTCGCTCTATTCTACGGACAGTATGCCATCGCTGGAGCCTTCTCTGGCTCAATTTGTGAGTTCTGGTTGTAAGAATTCTTCAAGCTGATTACTAACTCCTTCAAGCATACGGCATCTTTCATCTCCGTGACGGTGGCCTCAAGAACTGGCAATATCTCTTCCTCATCGAGGGAGCACTGACATGCTTCTTTGCTATCATTGCTTGGCTGTGGCTACCTAAAGGCCCTGGCTCTGCTTGGTTTCTTCGTCCAGATGAACGGGAGTTTGCTGTCGAACGTATGAAGCAAGACAACGCCGAGTTTGTACAACACGAGTACAGCGAAGATGGTATCGAAGAGAATCGCTTGAGCAAGAGGGATTTCGTGGAAACGATGAAAGACTGGAAGCTGTGGACCGTCCTGCTGCTCAACATCTGCGCGAGTGTCCCCAGCGGTGCTTTCTCGGTTTTCCTGCCCTTGGTTGTTCAGGGGCTGGGTTACGAGTCTATTCTTGCCAACCTGGTATGCTCTGCTTGCATTGTAACCTCAACTGAACTTGACTGACTGCGAGCGATCCAGATGACAGTTCCGCCTTTCGTCTGTGGTGCACTTGGCCTCTACGCCTTTGCTCTAAGTTCGGATCACTACAAGGAACGGGGATATCACATTTTGGGTGGTTTGGTGATTGGTATCATTGGCCTGATCCTTACCGTCACAATCTCCTCGAGCACTGGGCAGTATGTTTCACTTTGTGTACTCCTATCTGGCGTATACATTTCGGCTCCTCTCACTATGGCATGGCTCAGTGGCAATACGCCTGAGCCTGGCAAGCGAGCTCTTGTGCTTGGCGTCAATGGGTTCGGTAACCTCGGAGGCGTGATCGGGGCGCAGTTGTACCGACAGCGATACAAGCCCCATTACAGATTTCCATTTTACGTCACGCTGGGCTTCCTTGCCATCGCCTTAGTTGGATATTTATCCTATCGATTCATGCTTGCAGCAGTCAACAAACGCAAGCAGGCTATATTGAGCACAATGTCACCAGAGGAGATCGAGAGTGAGAGACTCAATGACCGCCGATACGCAGACAAGAAGTTGACTTTCATGTATGGACTGTGATTGTCTATATCGACACAACCCGACCATGGTTGGTCGCTAGAATTAGATCTGCTAGATAGATGCATATCCAGATACAAGATGCTTTTTTCCAATTTCATGGTTCTTTTTCTGCAACCTTCATGCTGGCCAATTGGCTCTGCAATCCTTGTTTTCCTACCTTCATGGCCATCTCCAACTCCCTTTCTTCATCTCTCAATCGGGATTTACTAGTCGCCACCTCTCGATCACGCTTCCTTTTCTGTTCCTCCACCACGCGGTTTCTCTCCTCCAGTGCCTTCTCACGCTTCTCGCGGGACTCGCGCTGCTTTCGCTGCTCTTCATCGTCCTTGGCTGCATCTATGTCCTCTGGTGGGGGAGGCAGATTGCTCACGTAAGCCTCGATCAGAGGATCGCGGATCTTGGGCTCGAGGGATATGAAGCGAATGTCGGTGAGGACCGGGTCGGGTAAGCCGGTAGATAGCGATTTGTTGTTTAGTAAGTGCACTGGCTGGGCCTTGAGCAGGGCAGTAAGATCGGACTTGAGTTTGGACTGGGGCATTTTGAGGCGACCAATGTGTTCTCGATACGCCTTCTCGCGATCCTTGTCGGTGATCTTGTGATCTTTCATGACGTCCTCTTTCTTGTATTTCCTCTTGAACTCAGGCCAGTACAGCTTCGGTGTCGCCTTTTCTTGCAGGAATGCCATGTAAGCAATACGAGGATCCCGCTTTTCCTGCCTGGCTCGTTGCTCCTTCAACTCCGCGATCTTCTCACGCGTCCACTCGTCCCAGCAATCTCGACGTGCTTTCGTAGTGCTGAGTGCTGTATATCGCAAGTCATCGATGATTTTGCCTTCCTCCAGGAGTTTCTCCCACGGACTGTATGGGTTGATGTTGAAGTCGTTCAAGAGATCCTTGAACAGGTATTTCGCGTCGTCTTCGGATAGAGGCACTCCCTCGGCACCTTCAGGCCATTCTTCAGCGTTTCCATCGTCGTAATCACCTGGTTCAAGGCCGTAATCGTCTCCCATGGCTTGTAATTGAGCTGCAAAATCGGCTTCCGTGAATTCCATAGGTACTTCTTCGTCTGCATCAGGATCTGCAGTCCGTTGCCGTTTGGAGGGGTGTTCTTCATCGCCTTCACCTTCGCCTTCGTCATCCGTCACCTCGACCTCTTCATATTCGCTATCGTCGTCCAAACCCGCCACTGGGGCGTCGTTCTTTTGTGGTACTGTTTGCTCCTCTTCTTTCTTTTCATCTTGCTTATGTTCCTTTTCTTGGTTCTCTCCTGTAGCTTTCTGCCGTAGCCGCGCCTTGTCAAGCTCCAAAATGGCTGGCATCAATTTCTCCGGTATGCGCCAGTAGCTAGCATTCTTGACAGGGTTGTATACGAAGCGCCTCGAGTACTTGGTATATACGAGAATCCATGGTTCGCAACCTGGGATCGGCTCCTTTCTCCTCGGCTTGTCAACAGGCTGTGGACGCGGTCGGCCTTCGAAGGCTCCACGACCTCCCCCATGCCCGCCTCGTGAACTATTGTCATGCCTTTGTCCATTACTATCTTGGTTGAATTGTGCCATATAAGCATTAGCGACGTTGGGGTCGGCTAGGTATGGTATTGAGCCATAACCAGGATATGCGGGAGCCGGTGCTTGCGCAGGCTGTGGAGGCGGCTGAACTCCTGGACGCTTGTATGTTGATTCTTTTGTTTCGGCGTTGTAATAGTATGTATGTCCAGTCGGCGCGGTATGCTCGCTCCAGCCTGGCGGAAGCGGTGCCAGAGCGGCTACCGATGGTGTATGTGTCGATTTGAGCATCTCGCTTCGTCGCGTCGCAAACTATGACATCAGTTTGTACATTCAGAAGCTGTTCCTGAGATAGCGCTTAATAAAACTATGTATTCGCGCAGACAGAGATTCTGGTTTTGCGATTGCGATTGTTGAGATTGTGTCGACAGGAGTTGTTTTGTTGGGAGGTTTGTTATGGTTGAGGGAGAGCAACAAGTTTCCCTGATCGTCAACCTTCACAGAAGAAATCCGCAAGAGCTTGGGCCTAAGAAATAGTGGATGATGATTTGATGGTACTTACCCTGTAGCAGAGCAGCTGATTGAAATCGTTACCTCGACTTCTTTCCATTTCAAGGTTGGTATAGAAATTCATATTTGTAATCTTACTGAAGTAAAACATTTTAATATGCCTTTATCGTCTTGTTTTCAAAGAAAGGCAGATGTTAATCTGTTATGCCTGTCGACAATCGTTTCTGCGCTTAAACTTCTGGAGGTTATCACTCGCAATGTACGAATACATAGAGCAGCGGCGATTACACAGGGGTTGAGAGATTGAAAAGTTTAATAATTCATGATGACCACTTGATCCTGACTTAGGTCACTTGAGGAATAGAAGCGAACATTGATATATGCTACCTACCTAGTTGGTGTACATTAAGTTGTCCATTATCTGGATTCTCTCATTGATTTGGCCCCAGAAAACCAATGGAAGATCAGGGCCCTCATTCCCGCTTGCGCAACATGTCCAACCTCAGCAGAACCTGTCACGTCTTCTCAACAGCACCGACCTTATGAGCCGCGCCCCTTCAACATGACTCGGTAACAAAGCTAAATTTCCTCTTATTTGACAATACAGACATACTGCATTTCCCATTTGTTGCGATACTGCAGTCTGCCTATGTTCCGACACCTCCGCCCGTCAAACCTGATTTCAACCATCATCATCAATCATGGCTCCAGCTCATAGCTATGGCTCGTCCGGCGGACCAATCTCATTCTTGAGGAGATATTGGAAGGTAAAGTGACTCGCCAGATCGAAGCTTGGTGTTGTACTCATTACATTCAACAGACAACTCATGCGCCTGATTATGTCGGCTTCCTATTTCTCTTAACAGGTTGGATCTTGGTCTGTACTATATCGCCACTGAGAGCCCAGAACACTGGTTGACAGATTCACAGACGGTCCTATTTGTTAACCCATTTCATCGCATGTTCTTCGTAAACGACTTGCAGATCTCCTATCCCTTTGCGGTCCATGAGCGTGTCCCTGTCTGTACGTCTCAAACATCAACCTCAGTTTCTGTGACCGGACTTAACAAAGACTACCAGTTATGAACTTCGTATACGCCCTTTTCATACCGCTGGGAGTTTTAATCGCTTACAACATAATCGCAAGGTCATCAGCCGCCAAGCATGAAGTCACTTACCTCTCGTTCCTTATCTCTATTGTACTCACATCCTTCATCACTGACATCATCAAGAACGCTGTTGGCAGACCTCGTCCTGATCTGCTGGACCGCTGCAAGCCCGCAATCGGAACAAAGGCCAACACTCTTGTAACAATCGATGTCTGCACGGCAGAAGATGGCCATATACTGCAAGAGGGCTGGCGATCATTCCCTTCTGGCCACTCATCCTTCTCATTCGCTGGCCTAGGTTTTCTCAGCCTCTTCCTCGCCGGCCAACTTCACGTGTTCCGTTACTCAGCTGGCGGCCGTGATCTCAGCCGCGCGTTGGTCTGCCTGCTGCCACTCATTGGTGCAGGTTTAGTCGCCATATCTCGATGTGAGGATTATCGCCACGACGTCTACGATGTCTGCGTAGGCTCAGCTCTAGGCATGAGCATTGCGTATTGGAGCTACAGACGGCACTTTCCTCGCCTTTCAAGTACAAAATGCGACGAGCCTTATCCGCGACCAGGAGTTGATACTCAGCCGGGATGGCAACGAATCACCGATGATGAGGAGGCAGCAAGAGGGACAGATGTAGGATTCGAGATGGAAAACTTGAGAGGTTCGCGACGCTGATATTGGGGACCAGGAATAGTTTGCGTGCTTGTTCGAGATGCTCTGGCTTAGCCTGCATTGCATTACTCTTTCATCGAAGCATCATGTGTTCGGCAACACTTTTAGACTTGGTCAAGCCAGGCGTTGGATAAGTCTCGTTTTGTGGTCATTTCATGATATTATTGTACAGGGGCAGATAAGAGTGGCCCCGCATTCCTCTCCCCATCTATCAAGAATCTATAGCCTTGTTGCCTACTTTTCCTCTGTCTCCTCGTTCTTCGCCAAGTCATGCTCCTTCAGCAACGCCGTAATCTCGTCAGCACTCCACAGGCGGTGGTAGATCTTGCCATCCTCGGTCTGTCCTACTGTCGCGAATTCAACTAGAAGTGATGTTAGCGGGAAATCTGGTACAAATTCATAGGCGAAACATACTCTTCTCGCTGCTCAGCTTGGTAGAGTCCATTGTCTTGCTAAGAACCTTGACCGCCATGCCGCAAGCCTCCTTCAGAGTGCAGTCTTCCTTGTAATCCTGCTTGAGTAGACTCTGTGCGCTTGCGTTGTTGGCACCCGCACTTGTAGCCTTCCAGCCACCGTAGTTGCCAGAGGGGTTACTGAGGTAGAGCTGGAATTGTCTACGAGGATCCCAACCAGCGTAGATGAAAGACACACCGAAGGGTCGTAGACCACCGTGTTGGGTGTATCCCTGCTTAAGATCGCAAAGTCGACGCACAAGCTGTTCGCAAGGGATGTCTTCGTCATAGGTGAGGAGGTATCGCTGAGCGGCTTGTCGGGCGTAGTTGATAAGGATGTTGGCATCGGCGGTCATTCCAGCAACGGCGCAAATCATGTTGCTAAACAAATATATTGTTAACAAGTAACCTTCGACCTAGCAAAGTATGCAATGGAGGATTTGCGCACTCATTCAAGATGTAGAGCTTCTCGGCGGAAGTGTCTTGCTCCAGCAGCTTCGAGGTGACCTTTCGCTCGGCGGCCAGGACGATACCATCCTTAGCCAGGATGCCAATGGCTGTACCTGCGTGTGAGATGGCCTCTAGAGCATATTCGACCTGGTACAGACGGCCCTCTGGTGAGAAGATGGTTGTCTATAGGAGCCGGTTAGCTTGTTGGGAGAGCTTCGAGGTCCTGGAGCTTCAAGGGCCAACGCACTCGGGAATCGTAACGACGAGACATGATGGATACGTTGGGATGACGAGATGAGAGAGATTAAGAAGACGGGTAACCTCTCTGAAACGATTAAAAACCAGGTCGAAAGTAACAGAGAGCCGTTGTGATGGTGACAGTCTGGTTGATAGAGTTGAGGCTGTGGATTCGTTTACGTCGTTACCTGTGACGGAGCTCTAGGCCGCCGCGCCGCGTTAGCTTTCTGCTGCTTAGCTGCTTGAGACCAAGGCTGAAGAGTGTTGCCTCAGGTTGCTGGATGGGGGGTAAAGTCTAGCCAATCCACTTAAACCTTCAACTGCAAGGCTGACCTCCCTCATGACTAATCCTATTGTAGCACTTTCCATACAGTTACTGGAAAATGGAAAGTAATGGCTTGTTAATCAGGCAAACACATTGCCACAATCAGGCATCAAATACTTTCTCTTCATTGTCACACAAAGCAATCGCATTGTCACAAGCGCGGGTTGATCCTGGTTGGTTCCTGCCACCTGCCACCACAATTCAGCCGCTGTAGGGCATGAGCGAACGGGCGGAAGCTACTAGTTTTTCTACCTCCGCATAGCTCCCTCCCCCCTCCAGTCTCGGGATCGCAACTCTTCTCTTCTACATCATCATTTCGAGTGATTCACCCAGCGCCATCCTCACCAACCAGCCCCGAGAGAATACAGCTGCTTCAAATTATCCCACAGGACATCTTAAACACTCCCCTGAACATTGATTCTCAAGTGCGCGCGTCATTCCAACCACGGCACGCGACCTACCGCATTCTACTGATACTGGATCTCCACTATCGCAAAATCGTCGCGCACCTCTCACGCAGTTTGTGAGGTCGCTTCAAGGGATTGACACTTTCATCGCGTTCAGCACTTTCGAATTACAGCAAAACATATTTTTACCCTCTTGGCGCAGGCCATATTCCACCTGAGTGCCTGTGCTAGTAAGAGCACCTCTTTGCGCCAACACGGTTAGAGATTTGAAGACAAGCATCTGCGCGTGGATCAGCTGGGAAGAACCTGAATCTGTTCTTGACATAGTCGTGACTCTCAATCATTTCCCACGTAATTACCTCAATGCCTGTCTAAGGGCGCACACCATCCTGCGCTTCGTTGCAACAGTAGAAATCCCTCCCAACACCTGCAACGCCACCAAACGCCGCTCAACATCGGCACGCGTCGCTTCATCCAAAACACCACATCACAACCATTCGCACATTCTTAATCATGTCCGGTAAGCGACAAAGACTCGCAAAGTCCCCGAAGCAATCCCAGCTCGTTGAAGACCAAGCACCCCCAAAGCGCGACCGACGCCGCGACACCAAGCATTCTGCAGCACCAACTAACAGCAACATCTCAGGCGAAGCGGAACCTCGACGATCGGTACGCGCCACCAAAGGTCAGCATACGAAATCATTCGACGAACTTGAGCCTGCGACCGTGCCCAAAAAGCGACAGACTAAGAAGACCAAGAAAGCCAAGGAGCAGGAACAAGAACTGGAACAGGAACAACAGCAAGAACAAGAGGAAGAGGAGGAAGATGAACTGATCCGTTGTGTATGCGGCGCCACCGAACAAGATGAAGATTCAGGTGAAGCCTGGATCGCTTGCGAAACCTGCGGCGCATGGCAGCACAACGTCTGTGTAGGGGTAAGCTCATTCGATGATGAGATCCCTGAACATTACTGGTGCGAGCAATGCCGACCGGACGATCACAAGGAGCTCCTCGATGGCATAGCTAAGGGGGAGAAACCCTGGGAAGCTCGGCGCAAAGCACATGAAGAGGAGTCCAAGAAGAAGAAGCGTGGCGGACGAAAAGGCAAAGGCAAACGTCACAGCGAGACCAAGGAGGAAGATAAGACTAAAGCGAAGTCTTCTCCTGCGCCTGCTCCGGACACAACCAAAGATAAAAAAGAAACAAAGACCGGGAAGCGAAAAGCCCGTGAAGAGTCTCCTGATGCTGATGGCAAGGTATGATTTACTTACCCGTTCTCCTTAGATCATCATACTAATACGATGTGTAGTCTGCCAAGGTTCGTCGCGTATTAGAGAACGGGGCAACTCCTGTCCCTGTCTCCTATACACCACCTGATGACCTCGCCAAGTCGATACCAGATTTGCCTGGTTCTCGGACAGGCCCAGCCAAAGCACTGAGCAAGTCTATCAGCCATGTTTTGACATCGATGCAGAAGCAGGGCGAACTGGACCTTGAGGAGGGCAATACAGTTGAGTCTGTGACTGAGACCTTCTCGCTTCAGATCGAGCGCGCCGTTTATGATTCTTATCCTGTGACTAAGGGACAGAAAGAATACAACCAGCAAATCAAGTCACTAAGCTTCAACCTGAAGAACAACCCGGAGTTGTGCCATGGGCTTGTTCATAAGACCCTGTCCCCCACAACTCTGGCTACCATGACATCAGAGCAGCTTGCCTCGTCGGAAATGAAGAAGCAGACTGCCGAGATGAAAGCCAAGGCCGAGAAACAGTCTATCCTCTATACTTCTGAGACAGGACCTCGCGTTCGACGAACGCATAAGGGCGAAGAGGTTGTCGACGACGAAACATTTGTCAACGACTCTGCCGTGCCCCTCCCACCGGGACCCCCTCGTCGACCAGAGCCTCAGGCCGTTAAGAAGGAACCTACAGGAGGCGACAAGGCGGACCTGACTTCACACCCACAGCAGCAGGACGATAAGCAGCGATCGCCAAGTCATCCTGATTTCGACATCAACGAAGTCTTCTCTAGTGTCAAGTCTCCCACTACAACTCAGAATCGGCGGCCTTCGGCTCTGGTAACTGGAGCTAATGGCCCGGGCGTGGATCCTGATGTAGATCGCATGCTCCAAGACGAGAACGAGTCGCCCCCTTACTCGCCCACAGAGGAGACCCAGGACCCTGATGTCATCTGGCAGGGCTCTCTTGCTATGAGCTCGATTGCTGACTTCCCAGCGACCGCCAAGTACATCGGTGGTGCCAACTTTGCTTCAGTCGGACCGTGGTCCAAGTTGATCCCTAAGAGGATGACGGTGGCCGGACGAATCCCCGAACAAAGTGCTATCGAATACCTATGTGGTCTTCGCTACAGCAACAGCACCGATGTTATTGTTGTTTCAATTTCACCGGTATCGCCCTTTTCCCATGCTGATTTTCACAACCTTCTTCACTACTTCATCAGCAAGAAGCGGTATGGTGTAGTTGGGGATAAGACAATTGGTAATGTGCGAGATACATATCTGGTACCAGTTCCTGCGGGGGAAGACAACTATCCCGAGTTTATGCTCAACCTGGTTGATAACAAAATCCCCAAGGTCCGGACGGAACCCCTGTTGTTGGCAGTCTTTGTTTATCATAACGAACCTGACCAGCTCAAACAACTGAAGAATGGGGCTGCAAATCAACAAGATGCCAAAGCCCTGGGATCACCAGCTCCTGCAGCACATGCTCAGAGAAGCAACTCGACAGCGTCCGCCGGCCCGGCATTCTCTCCGGCGACCCCCCAGGCCCCCCAGGGAGGATTTCAAGGAGGTTTCCCTCAGCAATCATCCCCAGGCCAATGGCAGTCTACAACTCCTGTGCCAATTCCTCAGCCACCGTATACTCGGCCACCGGTGCCACCACAAGCTCCAACACCGACACCTGCACCTGCGCCAGCACAGATGTCAGAAGCACAAAGGCACCAGGCTCAGCAGGCAGGCGTAGCCATGGCACAGGAGCTCCTGGGACCCTGGATAACATCCCCAACCGTGCAGTTCATCTTGCCTCAAGCGTTCCAGATGGCCCGCAAGGAGTGGGAAGTCGTAAGAAGGGTTCTGGAACGTGACCCTAAAGCTCGAGACGACCTGCAGCATCTTGGTAATCTTCTAGAGAAGGAGACTACTGCAGACAATACAGGGGGAGCTGCTGCATAATGATGTTATGGAAGAAAAGGAGTAAGAAGAATACATGAAATGCCAGCAAAGGGCGTGCAGGAGTTAGGCAACGAAGGCTTCCATACCGCGGATTTATTTTTTCCTTCATGTGGGTTGGGCAGCATGTATGTGCCTTTCGCAGAGTATGGTTAGGGACGGGTTATTGGATTTTATGATACTCTCGAGAAGCGAAAGTCGTGGATTAGTGTTCTTTTATATACCTTACTTTACTTGTACTATAGTTATGGCTTTCTCTTACTATTTGTTCTAACGTTCATCCTCGATCTGCCAATCTATTGTAAATGTTTTCGAGGTCCTGAGCCATAGTTAGCCGTTTTGGATAATAACATACATGCTGCTTTCCTACAGGCAATCTTGTGGAGCTGGTAACTACCTATCTAAACTGTAGTAAAATATCTTTACACTATAACACAGGTTTCCTCTATTCTCAACTAGTCTCAGAATTACATATTTTATATCCTCACTACTTTCTATAGACTGAGTTGTTAAGATGTAAATTACTTAAAAAATTAAAAAATTAAGTTTTTAAATTTTTTTTTAACTTAATAAGAGGCTATTTAGCTTTTTAGCCTTTTTATTAATAAGTTAAATAATAAAATCTCTATAATAAATTATTATAATAAAAATTAATATTTTAATAAAGTAAAAAGCCCTTAAGGCACTTTTTATAATATAAAAAGAAAAAAGTATAATATTTTAAGGTTTATAATTATAGCTAGTTAATAAACTTATAGTTTAATTATCCTTAATTTAAATTATTAACTTTTTACTGATTTTACTTTATTTATTTTTATATACCTATTGGCTTGCCCTGCCTTGCGGCATAAGCCAATAGATATATAATTTTCTTTTTCTTTATTTTTAACTTTATAAAAGGCTATTTAGCCTTTTAGCTTTTTTATTAATAATTAAAACTATAAAACCTTTATAGAAAGCTATAATAATAAAAGTTAATATTAAATAAAGTTTATTTGCCTTAATAATATAATTATTACTTTAATTAAGTAATTTAAATATTAGCTCTTAATAGCTAAATTAACTTTCTTTCTTTAATTTACTTAAAAAAATACTATATTTAATTTATTTATTATAAAGTATATTACTTAACTTAACTTTTTCTATATTTATTAATTATATTAATTAATATTAATTATAGTTATTATTATAATGCCTATATATAATAGCCTATAGCTTAATTAAGGCTATTATATAATTAATTATAATTTTATTAATATAATTAAACTAACCTTAAAGTAAGCTATAAACAGAAATTACTATAAATTATATATAATAGCTAAAGCTTGTCACAGCGCGACCAGACCC
>NJCR01000503.1:20970-82892 GCA_002234235.1 Fusarium hostae | reverse complement strand
CCGGATACGCAGCCAACGGATCGAATTTCGAATATGCGCAGACTGGTATCAACAGCAATGAAGGGGCAAAAGGATTGGCACTCAAGCTTCTTTGTTGTAGCACAAACGACACTGTGCTTTGCAAATGCTTGATTCCAGGCATATGCGCACAACATATTGCCAAAATTCTATCAAGGCATTTGTAAAAGGAGAGATGCTGGGTGACATAAGAACGCTAGAGGTTCTCTATGTAAAAGTCGATGCAGAAGCAGATGCGTACAATGTTAGGGCCGATGTGTTATAAAGAGTAGCGAAGTTGCTGGAGCATAAGGCTTCACGGAGTGAAGCCGTTGACAGGTGAGGAACCGTCGCGATGAGCGTTGCTGTCAATGGCTGAGGATGAGAGACGAACGGCAAGTCGTTGGGTTGCCATAGCTGGCGACGGACAAGCGTGATCAGACCATTTGGGATCGGGGCGCGGGAAGGCAGACACTTGTCGATGTTCACACGGGATGGACCCGAGCACGAGAGGGCAGGGAGTACTTGATTTGTGAAAAAATGAACTACCTTTTCGCAACTGCTGCTTAGGGATCGGAAGATCTCAATGTAGATGAGAAGACAAAGTTCCATTCTTCGGGCTGCGTGTCACGTCCCCGCCCTTCGGACTGGGCTGAGAGTATCACCACTCGTCTACCGTTGTGGTAAGCTGGCTTCGTATTGCTACAACATCAGTCGAGACATTAGCAGGTATGTATCGATCAATAATACCGCTAAGGGGCCATTTAACGGCAGGCTATCCAGAATACTTGCGCTTAAGCCCAACTCAAGGCTCAACGCGTTGCCCGTTACTTAGCCTCATCGTCGAGTCCAAGGTCAATACCAAGATGTTCCAGACCTTCTTAAATCTAGGGCCTGACAACTTATTTATGTACCATTTGCCATGACGTTGGCAAGATGCCAAAGCCCATGTGCTATTACATTGAGAAGAATATGTTGATCAGTAACGACCGTCTCCGTAAGATTAATCCGTGCGTAGTATTCTGCGAGCTATGAACAGTCGATGTCTGCGTTACTTTCGAGTACTGTCGCGACGCCAGGATGCCCATCCAACAGTTGCTTTAAGCCTCTCCATACATCAAACTCGACATCGCCTTGATCTTGCGGTTCAGTTCAACTACAAAGCACTGATTTGGCACTTTCTAGACTGCCAAGTGTGAATCCCGAGACCTGGTGGCTCAAGTCGCCTCTTGTTGTCCCCAGGACATTTCCCTCGTTTACTGTGGTAGATCTGTAGTTAAACACCACTACGATTCCCGAGAGAGCGATTTAGTACTTGTCAATTTGAATTGCAGGCGAAAGAATAAGCAAGGAATAGTCATTGCTCATGTCGATTTGCCGACCGAAGCTAGCTGTTTCATGGAATGATATCTTGTGAGTCAGCGCTACATGTCTGCAACCTCTTCGCGTTTGCGTAGATCTCATAGCAGAGTTGACTCTCGCGCTAAAAGAGTATAGGAATGGCATAGAATGGTTACGACATCAACCAAGGGTTCTTCTCCCAAGATCGCGAAGGAACGCATGAAGGAAAGACCTGGGGCTGTCGTGCGATAAGATGGATCTCCTGCTCACAGACATCATGCTTAGCAAGCTGCGTATGACGCGGCGGGAGTTTCCGCGGCTTCTCCGGTGTTTAACCTCGCCAGATTGGAACGCGAGAATACAGGGGGCTTCATCATGAATGGAGAGGAAATATCGAAACAAGGGCCCCCGAAGAGCAGAAGTGAGGCTGTTCACAAACGAGAGGTTGCGTGAAATGGCCTTCCGCAAGAGAAGAACAGGGGGAGGATAGAGAGAATCCCTGTACATATAGAAATACCAATCCACTTAGAAGGCTGGAGCAAGTACCCAAAAGGCTACGATGACTGAAATGGCTGAGGCTCAGATGGCCCCACCTTTCAAGGGTTACGAAGCTCCCCCTCAACCACCGTTCGCTTGGCCAGAGCCTGGCCGGCGTGGCTATTTGACCGGCTGCGGGATTCATATCCTTACCCTGGTTGACACACATTATAGCCATTTTATTTCACTCCCGGATCTACAATACCGTTATGTCGATGAAAATTTGTGCTCTGTCCCCTGGTCCTATCAAACACGTCTAATCCCCTCTTCTCACACCGATCACTTCAAAACCAAGTCGCCTTTACCCACTTCCGAAAGGCTGCGGTGACAGTTCACCCTCATAAGAGAGACTGCGAAGTGACCAAAGAAAAAAGAAGAAAGAAAAAAAGCCTAAGAAGGGTTCAACACCTTTTCTTTGCTTATGCATCTTGTCCAAAACACTGCCTTCAAAGAGGCACCTGCCACGAGCCTTCCTCCACCACCCGCGAACATCTTCTGCGGAGCTCTACAAGGCCATACATTTGATATTGCAAACCTCGGGAGCCCCTCCTCTTCTTTCTTTTCTCCGTAAATCCTCGACTTGTAATTGTCATCCACCAAGGTCTATCGCACCCCAGGCCACTCTGTTCTTTTGCGTTGCACTATTCTCAACACCACGACGATTGTCACGAGCTTCGCGTCTGCCAAAAATAGCATGGACGGTCCTCGCCACCCCTCCAATTGTATAAAGACGACTTCTTCCGGTCACACTTATCCCTCACCGACCGCGATTTCTAGCAACCAACTGCAAACCGGCTCTCCTCTCCCTCAGGCTCTGCCACCGCTGCAGCCTCCAACCTCGGCCATGCAGAACATGTACGGAAGCCACCCTCATGCGCCGCGAACCCCAGACACCCCGAACACGCCTGGCTCGGCCTCCAACATGCCTAGCTACCAGCAGCAGACATCGCAGCCCACGAGCCGCGCTGGTCTCTACTCAATGGCCCAGAACCAATACCCTCCTCCCCAGTCCTATGGCACCTCTGCCATGATGCCCCAGGCGAACACTGCCGCGTCTCACCCACAGCCTATCGCGCCAGCTCCTGCTGGTGGTCGCGGTCCTCCTGTGTTGCATCGTATGCCTCTTGGAGGCATCATGTCTCAACGTGGTGTTTCGTCGCCTTATGATCCTGGATCTCTTATGCAGCCCACTGCGGTGATGCCAGAGGGCGAACTTCCCACTCACGTTGTTGGCTCTCAGGGACGACGCGGAATCCTGCCCAGTGCTCCTGGACGGCCTGCTGCCCCAGCCGCTGGCACTGGCGCCAAGAACACCGTGATTCCTGTCAAGGACGCAGATGGCAAATTCCCTTGCCCTCACTGTACAAAGACCTATCTCCATGCCAAGCATCTTAAGCGCCATCTTCTGCGACGTGAGTAGGACAGCCTGTTGACACTGGCAAACTTTACTGACACATTCTTTTCCGCAGATACCGGCGACCGCCCTTACATGTGTGTTCTTTGCCGAGATACCTTCTCTCGAAGTGATATCCTGAAGCGTCATTTCCAAAAGTGCTCTATCCGCCGTGGAAACCCCACTGGAGTTAGTCACTTGTCGGACCCTCAGGCTCACATCAAGAAGAATCAGCGGCAGGCTCAGAAGGCCGCCGGCCTTGGCCACGAGGGTCATGTCAACCATTTCAATGGTTTGAGCAACCTTCCCGCAGACAATATGGTCCACCCATTTGGCATGACTACAGTGTCGGGTGCCATGAACGAAATGGCCCAGGATCAGAGCCAACGTTCCCAAGTCAACTCGCTTGGTCCTGCGGCATCTGGGTACGGCACACCTCCTGATATGGTGGGGGGGAGCATATATCATTGTGAACCCACAGAACCATCACTTGAGCCTTAGTATACAATCCCAAACGCGCTTAAAACGGCCGAATACAGCAGCAATGATATCTTGTTGACGGTTATGGGAGTGCAGTGGTTCGCATGGAGTTATCCATATCGGCGTCAGCTACTGGAGGGTCTCATCTCACATGTATATATAATGATAACGAGCAGGCACCGTCAGAGCGAAGTAATACATCCTTCTTCACGTCAGTGCTACTTACCACCTTCGGGCTATTCTGGCTTCTATCAATAGACTGCGCCATTCGCTGCTGGAATCCTAACTGATTCTAGTTGCTGGGCTTATTACTTCATCATTTATTTCCGTTTAGTTTGCTAATATACTTCGTAGTGGGAGGGAACACACGTGCATCGCCGTTACCTCCAGCGAGTGTCAGGTCAATAGATGTGGCTCAATACGGATCTTCACAATGCCATCAGAGAAGAAACAGAGTAATACATATACCATTGACCTAAGCTTTCTTTGTACATCTCACAGTCGAAGACTCGGCGTGGAGGATTGTAGACATCATCAAGGAAAATGGAACAATGGACGAAAGAACGACGTATGGGCCTTGTTCATAGATTCAGTCATGTAAAGACGACGTGCTCTAAGGTTCTGTCCGATATCCGATGGATCACGTTCTGCAACTATTGATGCAACCACATTGTAGACCATCATTGCTTCTTCTACAAATGGCAAGAGGCATGGCTGCCTGAGAACCCCCATGATTACGTAGCGCGATACGCTGAATGTCCATCCTATGCCGTATACTGTACCTATGAGACGGAAATCCTAAATTCGCGAAAGGGTATATGTTTCTTTTGTCGTTTCTTTCTCTCTCATTATTTGCCAGGGGGGGGGGGAGGGGGGGGGATGTTCAGTCTGATGATAAAGGCAATTTCTCAGGATCGCAGGCGAGCCTTTTCAAAAGTTTCCCAGTAATAAAGGGCGCCTACTCGGCCTTTGGAAGTCACCAGACGCACTCACCTTTTATCATATCTGTCAAATGTAAATATAGAAGCTTGTCTTCGAATCTGAATGGGAAATTGAGGCGACCGCTTGTCAACTGATTGTGTTTGATGGCCGAGATCCGCCTGACCACCAAAACAAACATACATAACCAAAATAATAACAGAAAATGCAGACGCTTGAAGAATTCCTTTGGGCTGGGAAGGTCTAGGCTCATTACCTGAGCTTAACAAGAGAGACTGAAGATTAATTGAATATGAACTATATAAGGGCGCTACTAATGTGCGATCAAGGCCGCCTCAATAAGCCTGAATCATGTTGACTATCGCTTCCTGTAATGCCTCACCATGAGGAACCCGATTACAACCGTTATATTCAGATATTCTCTATGATTTCAAAGTTACTCATCTCCGGGTGTTCTATCCTTTATTGAGAAGCTTGGTAGGGTTGTCTCAAAGAGCAGCGCGACTCCTATCGACGAAGGATTCAAGAGGCACTCCACAGTCATCAAGACCCCAGCCACTTCATTTTCTAAGCATCACCATAGATGACAGAAGGTAACACGGCTCATATGTGTCAATATGTGCTGCTTGCCTTTGCGTTCCCCGAGTGTTCTACTTCGGTCGCATCCCGCATGATAGTTAGCCCAACCAAAGTTGGCTTACATGCTAGCAATAGATTTGCGTCTCTCATTGGGATTATGCAATCCCAAATAATGTGGCGGCATTCCCCAAGACTATTAAAGTCGAATGAGCAGCTCAAATCGTCCATTTGTCTGTATATCTTTTACATGCGTCAGCGTCCGTGTGAGAATGAAGATACCGAGTCTCTATTCAGTGAGCTGGAGGAGCAACGGACCTTGATAGCCTGAGCCATCTGTTTCAACCAAGAAATCGTTCTTGCTCTCTATCAATTATCTGGAAGCATTCTTTGCCACGTAGTCAACGAACACGGCATCATAGCTAATTCAGTATGTGTAAGATATTCGTGTATACGTCTGTCTACGCAGATGGACAACGCGAGGAAGATCGACAATACACAAGGTGCGCAGACTTTCGCCGTGGTTTCCAATGCCGAACGAGGTCCTACCATGAGCACCAAGAGCATCTTAACTCATCAAGCTCGCACTGCCATAGACGACAGACGGATCGGCCATACAGTGGTTTAACAAATGACAACAGATGGTTAGGTATAGACAACAGCAGTCGGGGGGCTGTCTATCCCAATCATTGTACCACCAACGCACGTACCATAGATTTTGTCCGGCAACGCAACAGTCAAAGTTTTCATCAGACAACTCGCCAACCCAAGCGTCGTCTTCGGAAGGAAGCAGTTGACAAGTACCCTTGCTCTAATCATCGCTACAACACCTCCGACCAGAGTGAATATCTTTACCAATGCCCTGAACCAGACAAAAACGCGGCGTTGTATAAGAGTATTCGTATCGCTCAGCATAACGCTGAGATTGCACGTCGTCCAAAGCGTGTTTGGTTCGCAGATGGTGTCAACATTTGGACGTTCCACAAGGGTGCCCCGCCAGTTAGGCTCCAATTCAAGAAAGGGCATATTAAGCGACTGTGAGTTGAGCGAAGTCTCGTTTTTGGCATTCCTTTCCCAAGATGGAAAGCCGGTAATCTTTCACAACTTAGGCCTTGAAGTTGGGCGATTGTCGTGAAAATCATGGGAGTTACTGTATTGATGTCTCCGGTTCAGATAGCGCAAGGTAGTTTGGAAGTCATGAAATAGTTTACCAAACTCATTAGGGTGACCTTATTGGAGCCAGAATCTACTAGTAATATGCTAAACACTTGATTGACTAGTAGTCAGGAAATCTGGGTAGGTCGCCTCATAGTTCGGATAGCCGCAATGAAACGCGGGCAAAAGCTTAGAGTTTCTTAAGCCCTTGAACTCCTGTGCTGCAGATTGAGCGATATCAGAGACATAGGTCTTGTAAAACCACAACCGTAACATGATTTACTGCAAATATCAGCAATTTTCAGTCTTGACACACTAGAATGAAGGCATCATAGCCTGACCATACAGCTGTTTTAAAGATAAGTCGGTCATGTTAAGAAACTTGAAGCGCCGTTCGGTTCGGCTCGTCTTGCAGCAGTAGTTGGATATGGTTGACTTGATTTACTTTTCTGCACAGTATCAAAAGTACTATGGACCTTCTTCCTGATACGCTGTCGCGTATCTAAACCATATTTCCGTCAAAGCAATACTGGGTCACGTCTCAGTGAGTCCAAAATCGTAACGACCTGAGCCTCGTCCAACTCCTTGACGCCGTCCAGATCAAACATGGGGATGCCCTTGTCAGACTTTTTAAAAAGAAGTGTACCGCCCTCCTGTTCGTCGACCTCGATATACCCTGGCTTGGAACCCATGTGCCCTGGAACAAGTGCACACAAAAACGAGGTTAAGTCTGGCATGAAGTAGGATTTGTCAGGGTATTGTTGCTCAAGTGACACTTGATTTGTGACGATCTTGACGGGCTCCTCGTGGCAGTTGAAGCCCAGAATTCGCTTCTCGATACAGTGGCCTCCGAATTTCTTCAGGCCTAGGGCTGAGTACTTTATACTCTGCGCTGTATGTGAAGGCACGACGGTGAACTCTGCAAATTCCGCAGATCGGCTGAGAACGATCTTGGCTGCTTGTTGGTTGAGGGCGATGTTGAACTGGTTGGAGAAGAGATTCGCTGACATGTCGCAGGAACCCTATCACCATAAGTATCTTGTCAATGAGGAGTACGGATCAGACTTACCACCTGCCAGTGACACTTGATCTTGCTGGCTACGCCTCTATCGAGGAACTGTTGTAGGATTCTCAACGAAGAACCCCCAAAGAAACGAACGCTTCCCGCGGTCTGGATCCGATTCAAAACTTTGTCTAAGACAAGTGGTTCCACAGAAATGTCTGAGAGCTTTCTATCATGCTCGAGTCGCCAGATGCACTTGTTATACCAACCCCGCAGGTTATCGGTTCGACGGCCGAAATGTAACACTTTCTTCAGGATGTCGTAGTATTCCTTCAGCTCATTTTCAGTCCGGTTGACAAGCTCTTCATGGTGATGCATGTGCAGATTCACTGGGTTCTCGATATGTTCCAGAGTCTCGTAGTCCACAAGAACTTCGATGGGGTTGTTGTTAAACCACTCGGAAAGACAAGTTGCCAGGTCCAGTGCACTTAGCCGTGCATGCAAGGTGGCGTCGTTGATTGAGCCATACTTGGGCTTCACTGCCATCTCGAGCTATTATCATGGTCAGATTTGTCTATAGTATCTGATTCTGAGGGAAAAGCTTACGATATTGCGATCATCTTTTGTCAGATCTTTGATATCATCGATATCCTGCTGCTTGATATCTCCGTTCAAAAGGGTCTTGAAAGGGTTCTCAAAGGATGGAAAGTGCTGTTTTATCAATTCCTTGCATCTGGTGATTTGATCCATTGTCATAGATAGTCCAAAACACACTTGACGAGGCTCTAGAATCCAAAGTACGCGGACGGTTGGCTTCCAGTATGTGGCCTTGAACAAGGCCATAGCCGCGGCCAAGTTATCTGAGTCGATGGAGTCATTATAATAAATGACGAGATCTTCTCCCATGGTGAGTAGGTATGCTGATGGGGATACTTCGGTCTCAGTATAAGGGGCAGGTTGAGAAATTAGGAAGCTGGAAATATATAGTAATGTCTCCAAGATCGGAAGCCTCATGGGCTGTGCAACCAGCCTGCGCATCTTACAGTGCAAGAGGTAACTACAAAGCAGCCCTGCGAAACGCCTCACTACAATGCCACCATACCAGCCATTGAATCAGCCTCCCCGAGCCACCGTACAGCAGAGATATATGCATATGTCAATTCTTCAACTTTGTGATCACACGGGTTTCCCTTCCTGGAAGCATAACCGCCCGAGACCAACCTCAGCGATCTTTTGTAACAGCCCATCAGGGAGGCGCAAAGTGCTATCGTTGTTAAACCAATGATTGACGGGATAAAGTACGATATTACTTATGAACGGATTGCTTGTTTTGTTTGAAGGTTTTGAGGCTCAACATCTCGCATGCTGGTGTGATTCCCTTCTGCGAAGACAAGTGTTGCAAGTGGACGGTGACTTTGCGATCCGGAGGTGCGATATGATGAACTCGTAACATCTGATGCCTACTCTCTCAGTCATTTGATACGACACCTGCATTTGGTAAGCCACTGGCTTCTTGCTGTGGCGCACGCAATATCTGCGAAGTAGGGGGGCTGAAAACCGACTTAGTCTGAACCTGAGCTACCGAACCTAACTCATATCACCAGGGTTCGGACTGAGCCTTACCGATCTGCATTGCGGAACGTCGTTCCAGCCGCCGCCGCCAGTGGGTAACCAACGGTAGCCACAAGATTGTGTGATGATTCAAGTAAGGCAACTGAACCCTGTTTTATGTAGGATCCCTGTCAGTGAGCTGCCACATGCTTGGAACCTCCCAGAAGGTGCTTTTCTTCATTATTATTTTACTTATGAGGCTTTTGGGCGTACTTGCCCCGACACCATCCATGGCGTCTTCTTTTTGCACTACAATGAGGCTCAGAGGTAGCACTCAAATAACGGCCAGCAACTACCCAGAGGCCTCATATCCATGCAGCAGGTTTTGTTTTCTCTCCTGTGGAGACAACACGGCTTGGTGGCCCTGACTGTGATCACAAGCCAGTGTTTGAGGCGCGCCGTTAAATTAGGATCAGGAAGCGAAACGATCTATGCCAAGAGCAAACTTGATCTTCAAAACTCATCTTGGCCATGCACACACAAAAAGTCCCCGTCGCCGCGGAGAGAAAATAAAAAGAAATTAAAATATATGGCCTCGATCCATATATGGGCACGATTATGGTGTAGGTCATGGTTTGTACGCGGCTGAAATCTAGCTCTTGATCTGAGCAGAAAGGTTCAATAATACTGCTCCTTCTATATCTCGGCATCAAATCCAATCCCGTTCGCTGTCATATTGAAGCGTAAGGGCTGATTAACCAGTGCGAGTCGCAACTGCGCATCTTGAGTGGTTGTTGCGTTTCAAGCCCACAACACACGGGGTGATGTTATCTGTCTCTTTTTTTCCTGCTACCTCTTCGTTCATGCTGCTGAGATTCTTATGTCTTCTTAACTTTCTGACATGCCCTTCCAAACATCTGAGGAGTTGATGAACTTGTGATACATGTACCGTTCACTAACACAATAGCAGTGGCGACCTGTCAGGTACAGTACAGCTTCCAGGACAGCTTTCTGTTTCCAAGACAACTCAGTACAACGCCTCAGATACTTCAATTTTGAATACATTTACGGCTCGCCATGGCGATTACGCCTCTTGTTTCACAGCACTGCGAGCCAGAATATCTCTGGATGCTACAACGCCGCCACTCACTCTACGATCAGTCAGGATACGTTTTCTTCAATGAAACAAGTAAGTCACGCTCAGCGCTCTAAATAGCTGGCACGGGTACAACCTCAAGTACTTAGGATTCTAGCTTCTACCCTTTTTTAGACCAACCGGCCTATGATAGTATTCAGACTGAGACTCAGACGTACCAGCGCCCCCAAGCCTGGAGCGAGAAGACGTTACAAAGTTTATGGAGTTTGAGCCGGAAGCTCAACAGATAAATAGGAACTTAATTCCACACGGATCATGTATTCCTCAGACGATACCTGCGGAAGAGGGACATGACAGGTTTCAGCCAGTACAATACGTCAACACAGCCCGACCAGCAAACACCAACACGGTTGTTATTTACGACGGAAGCACAAGAACGTCGGGTATCACAGTCAGAGACTCGACAGGTTTAGTTACACGTCCTCCGACACTTTTGGGGACACCATCTCCACCTCACTCTACCGGCGTTGCCAAATTAGTTCGAACCAACACAATCACTGCCAACGCGGGAAACAATACAAACTTTCATCCTTACCTAACTTATATTCTCAGGGCAGAGTTCATGGTTAGTAGTAATCTGGCATCGATGATTAAGGATTGGACAGCGGAGGAATGCGCTAATAGTCGTCTAATCGTCCTGTTCTATAAGACACAGAAGGAATCTACCGTGCAGGTTATCTGCCAATCAATAAGAGTCAGTGGTCGAAAGTGTCAAGAGTATATGCATCGTATGTATCTGGCGGGCTGAAAAGAAGGAGTTCTTTGTCACATGAGCCGACACTATCTACCTTCTCGAGCCGCTTCTCGCCGCGCCGATTTCTTACAGCGCCGAAGAGACGAAGTGCATCCGCCGTAACAGTATTGAATTCACACACAGTTTCAGAGACCAGGCGATGAACAAGGTGTTTCCATGGATGATTCTCGAGCCTACCGTCCAGAAACTTGCTATCAACTATAATTCTTTTATCCTCAAAGGTGGAGGGGGAGGTCTACAATCAGCATCTACCCTTGTTTCCACGAAGAAGTCTGGCCCCGGCTCAGCGGCGAGAAACACAGTCAACTATGTTCTCAATTATCAGCTTCCGAGCAACAACTTGTCACTACATCAAAGAAAGTCAACGTCTCACCCTCTAATTGCTCAGAGAGTTGCAGAGGTAAAAGATCAAGCCTGGTGGCGCTTTTGGCTGTAGGTTTTAACCAGCGTCATGTAGGGCGGGCATCAGACTCCTGAACAGAGGATTGAGATTGCAAACAATATAGAAAACAATATATTCCCACGAATTGCCAGGATCGCGAAGGGAAACTCGCGATAGACTGGTGGATCGAGAGACACGTATGATAATTTATAGTAGCTACGTGTAATGTGCTGACGTCTAATTATGTCGGCGCATCATTCCAACGTTTGAGTGATTTGATAAGCCCTCGACGTGGGCTTTTGACTGCTCTATCCATTGGCCCTCTTCTCTCTACGCGGGCTGTCAAGGCCATACTAGAGCACTTCTTGCATTAGTAGAAGCCGCTTTGGATTTGGCAAGGGAACTCTGGAATAGCACGAAAGAAAAGATCAAAGGTCTTACGTCAGCCACTGAAAAGTTCTTGAGGATTTCCGGGAAGCGCCTGGACCCTATAAAGGGCCTTATTCTACATACTACGGGGGGGGCGGCGAAGCCAGTTGCGAACGGTCTTTCTTGTGGTAGCAAGCAACGACAGGAGTTGTGGTATTTGCAGTACAAAATGCATCTGTTACTGTTTCTATGGAGTTTGGTAACTGGTAATTCTACTGCAATCTTGTCACTAATGGTAACAGGCTCCCAGATCGCTCCCGGCCGAGCCGCCGAAGGAGACTCATCATAGGTCAGTGGTTGTTCTGTCGACGTTGCCAGTTTGAGCCCGCCGTTGAGCGTTGATTACATTAAGGAGGACTTTTCTGTCTCATTCGCGCGCCGTAGTAGCTCAAGGTAATTTGCTCTTGGGCTTGTGGAAGGGCCGGATTTATCGTAACTGAGCCTCAAAAGCTGTGCCTCGATCACATTCGTGCACACGTTCTCTATGTCATAGCTAATTCAGGTTTCTTGACAAATCCTCATTCTAACAAGTCTATCGCTGGCCCAGAAGTCACGGTTATGACATCGGGCGTGTGCCATAGCCATTGAACATAAACGACACGGATGTTTTGAACTAACTGTTTTGGTCGAAGCCAGGGCCCGAGCTTGAACCTGCGGTCTGGTCTCCATCGGCGTCGTCGTTACTGCCATGAGTCCTACTACTGTCATTATCGCCACAAACGGTCTTTTCGATCGACGCTCGGCAAATGGGGCATGTGTTGTGCTCCTTCAGCCAGACAATGACGCAGTTGAAATGGAACCAATGTTCGCAAGGCAATTTTGTTACCATGTCTCCCTCCTTCATTCCTTCAATACAGATCGTACAGTGTGCCTTGCCCTCTGAGCCCAACATACTTGAATCGAATGGCTTTAGTTCTAGATTCACGAGGGCTTCCTCTGTGGCCGGAGGAGCGGCGTCGGACGGGGGGTTGGCCTCCATATGTGCGCTGAAGATCCAAGCCAGTCTCGTCATGGGACGCAATACATTATCAAGTATGGAATTCTCCAGGTCAAGAGGACCCCCGGTGTCTCTTTCGAAGGCATATTCATGAGCGGATGATGGTTGTCCAATATCTCGTGACAGGCTGTGAAGTAAACTAACGTGTTGATTAGCTCCAATAGGCATTCAAACACCCATAGGTGGTAACCCGCCCGGGCATTCAGGGGGTCAAGATGGGGTTGTGCATACTCTCGAGCAAAGTCGCGTCCTAGAGGGCCAGCAGGATCGTTTCGTGTTGTATGCATAGATGTAAAGAATATTGGCGTAGAAGTCGCTATACTCCCAACTGACCCCGACGGAGAGGTTCTGCATAGCATTTGTAGTCCAATGTTTGGTTCTGGGTCATGTTCACATTCTCTGGGGCTTGAATGGAGATGCTCTGTTTCCACCACGGGAAGTCGAAGCACACGGCGCATATAAAAGTGAGAGATCGGTTCAGAGCCAGGATTGGGACGATGAGTGTGATGTAGATCGTCTCGAACGTTATTGCTGGGGGCAGATTCAGGACGGGTAAACTCATCGATGTCGTCTTCTTCAGGGTCTGAATCGTCTGCGTGATGATTGGATAAAACAGAGATCGAAGGATTGCGGCCAGAGAGGCGGGAATCGTTTCCAAGATCAATCTGGATATCACGATTAGCTGTCTAAAGAAATAAAATAACAGGAGCGGAAAGCTTACAGTTTCTATGACCTTGCTATGACATTCGGGGCATTCTGACCCCTTCTCGTCCTGGTAGTATTCAGCATCGCAGGCGTGGCAATTGGTAATTTCACGGTCCGCGGTCGCGTCGAAGTTACCGTACCTCCCGGAATGACAAGACATCTGTTGAGGTAGCCAAGTTGGCAAGGCGCAAACTTATGCTAAATGCTTGGGAAAGGAGCCTTTTATAGCGATAGTAGAAGTATTTCGCAACTGACAAGGCGCGGGAGCGAGTTCTTGTCGGAGATCAGAGACGCTAAGAGCAACAGTGGAGGGAAGATTAAATAATGAGTGAACGGGGCACGAAACGTCCAGCAACCAAACAAGGTTCTAGCTTGGTGGCTTCTGCGCACAGCGGAAGCTTGTCAGCTCGGAAGCAAGCCCGGACTCTCAATCCTTGTACGAAGGGCTGAGTTGGCCAACCAATTAAGGCGTCAATAAAGAGGCCTCCTGGCTAGCTTCCAGCGGGCTCGTCCCCCATTATAGTCGCTACTACGATGTGTCAACATACAGCGCTATCTTTCTCACTAACTATACGCCTAGTAATGCCGTGAATATTTTAGTGAACCCTGAAGCAACCGACCTTGAGATAAGCTGGGGTGTTTCCCGCCGTATTGAAATTCCATAGGCATTTGGCGCCTGGAACCGCTACTTCTGAGTGCTTTGCCCAAAGAAGCTAAGCCTGCAGAGCATTCTCTACCATTCGCGCGACACTGTTTTCCAAATCCGACTGGACGATAGGAGACAAGAGCAGGGCTAGTTAGGGCGGAGCTCAAGTTGTCGAATCATCGAGCAACAAGGGGTTTAGAACGCGACACTTACTTAACCGATCTTGCTAGAGCTTCAGCAAATAATCACCTTCTAGTACAGACTGTAAGAACTGAGAGTTAGGCATCACGCTTCTTACTGATTGTAATGAGCTTATCTCTATGGTATATAGCTATAAGCATACGTATTCTCTCCTCCACAATGGACTTGCGCAATGAGGGTTGTCTGAGACATGACCACTTTGGGACTAGCGCTTATGCTTTTTGTCTACTCTTAAGATACATTCTTTGCGATCAAAAGTGGGCTTTTACACTGAATCCATACCCTAAAGGTGACACTTTATCCGTGTAAGAGGTAGATACTTGTACCTAAAAACCCTTACAAATGGGCGTGTCAAGTACTTTGTCACTCGCTCCCTGCATACGGCTGTCCACTCGGGTCACCAGCCCGGTCTCAGAATGACCCTTTCCTTGCATGCGCTATTCTAGCCTACTTTATATGCATACTCGATATCAGGAGTATAAAGGTGTGGCTAGGGGCCCTCTATCTTGGCCTCTCATTCACGTTTCTCTTCAATTCCGGTGTGATGTGTCTTTGACAATGTCCGACCACAAGCAGAGGTGAGTCTGCCGCAGGTTCGGGGCCGCAGATACTGATACTCTTAGCTCACGCGCCTTGCAGTCTCTGCAAGACATACAAAACTTACCTCTTTGGATTGATTCCCATTAAAGCAAACAAAGTTCATGTCCGCAGCGAGCAAGTTATCAAAAACATGACGTATACCCAAGCCAATAGTGACAAGGAAGGGCATTACTATTCTCGTCTGATGGGACCCTGTTGCTGCAACAAGTGCCTGTATACGCAAAGAACCTTAGCCGAAGAGAATTAGGAATCGATCGGGGGAGGGTTCAATAGTCGAGTAGAATGGGGGATCCGGATCGACACGGTGGCAGGACCTCTAGGTCGGTCTGAGAGGATATATTACCTAGCACTTCCGAATAAGACAAGCGCATCATGTCGATGCTTCTCACTCTGTGTCCAATGGCTTCACAATAGAGGATTAGCAGCACGAGAGGCATTCAAACCAGGCTCTATGGACTTAATATTCAGGCAGTCTCGTGAACTAAACTTTGTTCAGCTCACTTCAGCTCACTAGAGGCTTAATGAGCCGGTTCTTTCAAACTCCTACCACGGAGACACAAGTCCATTCTGTAACCGACGGAGCCCAGAATTGAAAGTCATTCACAGGTTCTCAGGCTTCGCACCCGCGAGCCAAGCCAATCCAAACTTTCACCGTCATGGTGTGTCATGACACCTGTAGCACCGCTCCATCCTAGGAGTTTCATGACTTTCTCAGCCTCCTCGGCGATATCACAGTATGATATACCACTCTTTACTGAACGGAGGTTAAGAACCCTGGCTCTCTCGCTGAATTGTTGGTTCCCAGGACAAGATCCCGCTCTTTTGATGTTTCATCAAAGTTATAGGCAGTTGAAGACCAATCTTGCTAGTGATACGCCGCAGACACCACCTAAAGTATGCTAAACACTATAGTACCGATGATAGGAACGAGGAAGACACAGGAGATTCCAAGGCCATCCTCGAAACTCAAAAAGCTCCGGTCACAATAGTTTCTCGGGACTGACTATATCTCATCTGGGTTGACAGCATATAACTGACTAAGAACAACGCTGCTAGAACCCTGCAACCAGAATATTCTATGCAGCTCACGGCATTATCAAGACGAATTTCCTGCTCTTTTACATGCGACTTTCGCCCGAAAATCCATTCCGCGCTTTCATTTACGCTGGCTTCCAGCTTGTTCTTTTTTTCACATGTCTTTCTAGCCTGTCCGTACTCCCTCCAGCTGAACAAACTTGAGTCCTATCCTGACAATATGCAGTCTTGTCACCGTTCTTTAATATATACCATTCGCAAAGACCCTGAAACTGATGCTCCATCCAGAAGTCAAATGCATCGATACGCGGATAATCATGCTGACGCCGTCCGTCCTCGTGCGTTCGACTAGACCTCAGTGGCAGCTGAAAGAACGCTGACACCTATTGCAGAATAATTTGATGGATCTATCCGTCTTCTGTATCCCCATCTTGACAATTGGGTCCCTGCAGATGACCCTCCGGTGAAAGATCGCGGTCATCTCCGTACTAGCCTTTGGCATCATGTCGCTCATAGTGGCCCTCGTTCGTGCTGATATCTGTCACTTTAATTAGTTGTTGACTGGACGCATACAAAGCTTGGTTCATGGAAGACTAGTTCGACGACAACAAATGCTGCATGTGTATGGTGTCGCGTGTAGACCCAAGACAGTGTAGTAAGTGGTGAAGATGAAAGATTTTCTTCAAGGTTCCAGCTGTCCATCTTCCTGCATTTTGACACAGTTCGCCAAATGCTATGTAATAGCGACTACTCAAAAGTTCTAGAGGAGACGAGGGCAAGAAGATCAGAGAGCTTCTATCAGTTGCTTGCGGATGTGTGTTGTTACCTCAGGGGCTTTATGTTGCTTGGAAGATCGCAGGTGACAGATGTTGGTGACTACAGGGTAGTTGGATTTCAACACCGGCATGCTGTATGATGATGACAAAACCACAAAAGCGGGAAATCGTTCTTCCGTCTTATCGTGCCACTTATCAATCCGCGTCATGTTAAGCTAGGCACCATCAGTCAATACATGAATGCCCCGAATGCTTTCTGAATACAAACAGCGCGGCTAGCGACTACGTGTAACCGAGGCTTACGAAAATCAATCAGGGTACGTATACCGGCACATCGAACTGATGGATTCAGCGCAGCCTCTCGATGACCCCGTCCCGACATTTCGCCCCAAATTAGTGACAATTCCCTCTACGCCGTCACTACCCTCAGACATAGCTGGACCATATACCTAGTTCCTTATATAACTGTGCTAGAGTCACCGTGTTATCGGACTCCCAAATGTTTGCAGGGATTGCGTTTCGTCGAACCGGAAGAAGAAGACGAAGAAGAAGAAGTCGTTTCTAGCGAAAAGACTCCGATGGAGAAGAATCTACACCAGGGTCATCGCACGATCATGCTATTGCACTCTTTATGAAGTTTGGCATGGATATTGAAGCTATTGCGGCTAGGCGTCGGACTAAGCGCCAGAAACGAAAAATAAGAAGCGGAGGAAGAAGAGCAAGACTCGATACAGGACGTGCGAACGGTCTTGACACAAGATAGCCGAGTCCAACGCAACTAATACCGCTCGACCAGAACGACAAACCCACCCTTCTCAGAAACAACAAGCGTTGTATAGTCCTCCGCAAACACCGTCGCCGATCGAACGAGAACATGTAAAAGGGCAAGCTAACTCGACTTCATTTTGCGAGTCTGTGGTTGCGCAATAACCCACACCTGAAGTCAACAACTCTCCAAGCCACCTGAAACTGGAGGAAAGTCAGGGATCGCCAAGTGCCATTTCGGCGAGAATGTCAGCGGTATGAAGCTTACTGAGCATACGATGGCCTTGACTTCAAAGACAGAGGGATTATGACAAAAGGCACTTGACGAGGGGTACTAAACGCCAAGCCACAGTTAATAGGATACGGGAACGGCTAGATGGCTTCGGCCGCAAGTGGCCATAAAGCATACATCTCCAGGGCGCTCCGTGAAAAGCTTGATTACCCGTGAGCACTTTAGGGTTGCATCAGGGCGAGGAATTGGTATGCTTCGGGTTGGTCATCGCTCTACCAGTTGCCCAAAGCTGCTTTAGCGTCAGCTTTCACTTTGGCCTGTCTGTAGATATAGGCCGGCGTAGCCACGCTTGAGGTGATATGGGGCGTTCTTGATCGGTCGTAGCCAGTATGTCGGCTAAGCTACCACCATATACTGATGAGGCCGCGAGCCTAAGTAAGTTGTTGCAATTGGATGAACACGTCCTGTGAAGGAGCTTGGGCTATATGATTAGGTCTTGCTCATTGGTTCGCAGATGTCATCCTCCGAACACAGGCACTGTAAGCTTTTTTGGATAGAGACACTTTGACGACAGGGTGTGGAGGGATCTAGTTGCGACTAGTTGGAGTCATGGGGTAAGACCTTTAACAGCGTTCTCGTTACTTCTACTAAGATATGACAGAACTACAATTAACAGGCATCATGCGTCAAGTGACTGTAGGCCGCTGTTGAAACGTTGCGTGGGCGGTCAGGCTGCCCTTGACGGGAAGACATGTAATAACTCGCATTGGCTTTCGATAACTAATTACAGGTTGCCTCTGGCAGAATGACGCAGTACTGACACCTCAAATTCGCTTTTTTCGTCAGGAAGATTGCAACCCCACCACTTTTCGGCATCCATTGAGCTTCCATTCTGGTCAGGAAATGGTGGACTGTCTCCGTATGCTTGCACAGCATGATCGTCCCTGACCTCCCGGCCATCAATTCGGGTTGAAGTCCACATTTTGAAGAGCTGCTTGCAGGAAGAGAGACAGACTACTATGCCATTAAAGACCTCTATTGTGGTTATGTCGACTGCGGACCATAACACTAACCCTACTGTATCATCTGGCAAGCCATTAACCAGGGTTTCTACCGATGATGATGGCTACTCACTCGTATAGTTGGAGCTCGAAAGTTGCATTGCTTCCAAGGTTCGCTTGCAGCCACATGCTCCCGTGCTACATGCGCTTCTTAACAACGTTTGATAGATGGCGAGGATGGGCACCTACATGAGACTAAGGCTGAAGCCGCAGAGAGTGGTAATTCTGTCTTGTACAGTCATGCTTACAGACCGCTGAATATGCCAGCCCCAGCCGACAAATAGAAAGTCGGCTAGTGTGCACAAGCCTGATTGTGATTAGTATGTCTCGGAGGGGATTATGGCAGACAACAGGTGCTCACTGTGGAAGAACATCAACCCATATGGGTCATCGGCACATATGTCCAGGACATGGTGCCACCATGAATACCTCACCAGAGAACACTGCAACCAGGACAGCACACAGGCAGCCACGGAGGCGGCCGTGAGACAACACATGAAACATAATATGATGCGTCGAAGTGTTGTCAATAAAGGTTTTGTTAAACGAAGTAGGAGGAAGGCACTCGACCATCTGGCAAGTACCATACCCACAATGGCAAAAGTCTGGCCAATAACCTCGAAAAGTAGTGCAAGAGGCAAGTGCCTAGAATTTTGTTGAATGAGACGAGAAATATCTTGCCCGAAACCGTAATGTGCTGCGATAGTAATACAGATAGTATAAAAGACAAGAAACACCTGCATATGGGTACATTAGTAGAGGGAACAAGGGCAAAAAGACAAACACAAAGAGATACAGAGAGAGAGAGGGAAGGGAAGAAAATTGTACGGTAACTCACAAAGGCCAAGCTGTGGAAAAGGTCGTCAATGCCGAATGGCCTCTTGATAAGTAGTCTAACGTATGCTCGTAATGCAACGAAAATCATGGCTACAGGTGTCAAAGTCCACATTGTAGCGATGATCCGCGGCCCTTTCTCTCTCAGAGCCATGATATATATGTCGCTTGTAGTGTCAGCGATCGTACGTAGACATAGATGTTGCGTAAAGATTGTAAAAAAAAGGCGAGCTGATGCTCTGGGGGAGAAGCCGAAGTGGTTTGTCTACCATGGGAATCTCGCTAGTAAACGGTGGATAGTTTGATAAGACGGGAAGGTAATCCGCTCTTGCTTTAACGTTTAGCGTCACGTATTGTCTGATTGCAGGGCTAGCCTCCCCAGTCGGGCCCGAACGGGGGTAGGTTTTCAACGAAACACTCGGAGACAGGTGACATCAGCCATGTAAACTCTGGAACCCTGTTTGGTCTTTCTGCCCCTCTCCACCCTTTGAAGTATGACCAATTGGTAAGCTGATACAACAATTGATCTTAGACTGTAGGACTAGGGATATGTCCTGATAATTACCGATTGAGATTTGGCCATAAAGTACACTTTTCTTGACTTTCAAAACCGTCGACCTGAGTCCGTTAGGGGCAAGGGATTCAGTTCCCTGTCTTTATTAGCGAGGTGTTAATTTGAATGTGTTTGCCATTGGATTGAGACCTGTATCCGCCGCGCAGCTTCGAAAGGCGGCCTCTGATTTCGGCCGGGACGGTATGGACTACTAGTGTAGGTTAGCACTGACTAATAGATATCTGGTTTTTAGCCGTCACCGATATACGGCTTGAGATTGTTAGTACCGATGCTAAAAATATTCTGTGCGAAAGTAGAACGGGGGGGGCCTACGCCAAGCAATGTATTAATATATAAATCCGCACAACCATAAGCCTTTCAAGTAATCATCAACTCAGCGGCTTTTAGCTAGCAAGCCTCTCGCCATTACCTATAGCTCATTCCAAGCTAGACGACTGTCAAATAAATCCGAACCCGTACATTCATCACGTCTACATGTTGAATCTATGCAATCGGCTGCAGACGTCATAGTACGCGTAGATAATTGATCTTTATCTTTTCCATCCATATGAGAAGGCTAGACAAGTTAGCCTTCTAACCAGGCAGGTAATCACGTACAGGAGACAATAGTGGCGTTGAACGGCCTCCGACAAGGGCAGCCACTCAAACGATCCAAGCTACACTTTTTGAATCTCACATGACGAGTCGCAGAAAATACCTATGCCTGTAGAGAACCAAGAAGCGTACCAATCCTGTGAGCACCTGGGAAACTTGAGAAGAATCGTGCCTATAAATGGCTTTCGAGGTTTCTGTTCTGTGCTTTACTGTTTATCTCCTATTTCATACCTCCTTCTTCCGCCCTATTCTTTTCTTTTCACTTTCCCTTCCTCTTTCTTCCTCAATCGCAACTAAAAACAGCTTGCTTTAATCCGGGGTTCATCGTTATGTCACCAAACGTCTCAATCAACCGTTGGACACCAGCACAAAAGCTTTTCTTTATAGAGCTACTATATGAGTTACACAAGAATGGCGAAATGAAACCCGAAGAAAGCAATGTATTGAGGACGTATTCTGCCTTTTTTATCAGTCGTCTGAAGGAGAAATTTCCATTGTGCAAATGGGATCGAGGGAGGATCAAGCGACATTACAAACAGGTCATAGATGACTACCGCTGGTATTACAAAGCTCGTGGAATGAGAAAAGCTCGTACAGTGAGCATATTCCGCGAGGGGATAGAAACAGAAGAGGTACACTTTGGTGGACCAGAACTGATGAATTTTGCGCGATCTCATGGACAGGCTGCACAGCAGTCGTTGAGGAATGGCCTCGCTGTGGATGGCAACCTCACGCTAGAGGCGTATCACCGACTATTCTCATGTTACCTATCTATCAGTGGCAAGGAGACTTCTACGCCTGAATTCCCTTCAGGATCCCCCCCCGCGCAGGTTAACCCGATCGCGTCAGACTTCTGCGGACTGGCCAGGATGCCAAAGGAGCTCCTTTTCATGATCAGATCGTACCTCAGCCATCCTGAGGTCAAGATCTGCACCACTGTATCGAAGCAACTTCGAGAAATATTCAGCCCGCAACTATTCACAAGTGTCAAGTTCCTGGGCACTTTAGAGGGGCTGTTTGAAGAACTAAAACTGTTCAAAGAGGTACTCAAACAAAGGACCAATACATTCGAGCAAACAAGGTATTGATTGACCGACGTCGTGGCCAAGTTCGTGTTGTTAATCGGTTTATAGACATGTCACCTTTCAGTTCATAGGACTACATAACTCCCAGGCCTCTGAGTGTAACCATGATTTACCTCGGCTCACGGCCAATCTTATTGGCTGTTGCCTAAGTCAAGTAACTGGCCTCCGCGACGTCACCTTCGATATTGACCTCAAAGGTCAATCTCCACAATTCAACCAGAGGTTCCGACCAGATGATAAATGGGTGAAGCCTCGAAGTGTGATTTTTCACAGGGCCAGTGGGAAGGAATTCAAGACTATCCTTTGCAATTTCGAAACAACAGCTCTAGAAGCAGTCAAGCTGCCTATGAATGCGAAGAAAACCCATTATGATGCATTGAAGAGTCGATATCATTCTTTCAAGGCGCTTCATATCGACACATCATTTAATGCCAATATATACAAGCAATCGCCGCTTCGATACATGGATCACAAGTGCCTGGAACCCATTCTGAGGGACTTTCCAGAGGTTGAGTCACTTGTTCTAAGTGAGAGTGGCTGCTGCAAACCTCGGACATGTTTCGAAATGAATCACTGGAATAGTTTGGTAGAGCCCTTGTTTTCTCTCAGTAACCGCAACTACTGACATTGCATAATAGAATGAAAAGGTTGAGGCACTTGTTGAGACGCTCAAGGTGACGAAATACTTGCGCCGCTTTGCATTCGGGTTATGGAGTAGTCGGGTGCCGGCACATACTATCCGTCAGAGCTGGCCAACAGATCTACAATCCAACAAACAGTTCATTCTGGACTTTGACTACCCGGGGCCAAAGCCTACCAGGTTTGAGGTCGATTCCTGGTATATCAATCTGCTTCAAAGCATTCTCGCCAAAGTTCCCCAACTCCTAGAGCTCTGTATCTTAGATCGACGACGCTTTTATCGAGGCACTCGATCTAAAGATGATATACAGATCCGAGCATTATGTTTCGAGTGTCTTCGGGAAAGAGAGAAATTCCCAAATTTACTAGAAAGTACGTTTCCCAAGTTCGTTCTGCATCATGGAAATACAAGATTGACTTTGACGCTAGCAAACATTGAGCAGCAGGCCGGTTGCTTAAGCCTTTGAAAGCATGCAGTTGCGCCCTTTATTGGTTTCTCCGATAGAGGGTGGCCAGGAAATGGCTTTTGTTGGAAGCTGGCAGGCTAACAACTTGCATCATGAATGAATAAGCCTGTCGCTTGAAACAAAACCATATCGTAAAAGAATCAAACTCCATCTCAATTTTCCTCAGTTATTGGAGGTTCCTCTCCCTGATGCCCTAATGCATGACCAAACAGGTAGATATGAGTCAGATATACAGTACGTATAATCGAGAATACTGCAATAATGCAGTGCATTCCAGGTTCAGTTTCCAAGATATCATCTTTAGTCAGTATTCTCACCTGGAAAAATAGGAACTTTATTCATGTCGGGAGGGAAACTAAACCTGAAATTCCTTATATGTGAAATGCGATGATGGACTCATCTCACTACGGAGTAATCAGATATCAGCCAATTAGAGCGCTTTTTGTTACAGCCATGAAGGCTTCGACTTAGGGTACATGTGGTTCCTGTAGCGTCACTGCAAACTTCCAAGTGCTCTACTTCTCTGGGCAGGATGACCTTCTGCCGTGAAGCTGTATCAAGCTGGGAGGAAATTGCACAGAAATAATGCACAATGCAGTCGGACATGAGGCCTTAAACATCAGAACGATGTTTTAATCATACAGCCTGTCCATTTGCGCACTAGGTTCCCAATTCCTTCATGGCCTTTCTGGACAGTAGTCTTTAACTACTTCAACTACAAAAGGCAGGAATAGCCAGTCATAAGTAGACGGTTGCTCTTGCACTGTACTATATACTCTATATTATGGCAACCCCTACAAATGATGTATGGTACCCTGTTACCGAGAAACAGCATCTATTACGCCTTTTGAGGCTCTCTCCTTCTCAGACTATCGAACAAGCCCAAGCTCAATGGAATTCTCTTTTCATGGACTATGGGTGGGTCGAGGATGTAAAGATTCGTGACCAGACTCCAATCCTCATGTTTGTTGATGGCGAAAGGCCATATGTCTACTTACATTTAATTTCGAAAATAGAGCAGACAAGGGGTATAGATCATAATTTGCAAGCCGAACAAGACATAGCTCTTTGCAACAAGATTAAGAAGTCCCTTCGTCCTCATAAACCTGGTAGCAGCCCATTTGAAGCTCTATTTGAAGGCTTCACTCTTGACATAAGTAATGTCCTGTTCCATGGTAGGTATATCTGCCAACATCTATTTCAGATGTCTTCCCCAAGAAGTCTCATCGTGGCGATTTACGGGGAGAGACTGGAGAGTTTCGAGCTTAATGTCTTTCATGACAAATTGGCATTTATGGAAATTGAAGGGTACAAGACGAGCATGTTTTCAAATGATACAATAGAGAGCTATCCGTGGTCGATTATTGTGGGTGTATATAAGGTCGATGGTTTAATGGGATGAGTATATAGACTCCTGAGAGGATATATGTTTTCGATGAGAAAAAACTGTACCGTATTGAGCTCTGGTTCTTTTCCTTTAGCACTACAATCTTTCAGCCATAGAAGTCCGAAAGGGACCTATTGTACTACTGTGTACATACGCTATTTCTGCTGATGACTTTCGGAGCATGTATAACGCCAAGTGGTGGAAGCCTTAAACCTCACACCCAATAAAGGCGTGCAGGACCTTAGGTTGATGCGGGCTGATGTTATGTCTTCGGGCATGACGAATGAGGTATCAGCGAACATTTGAGGAATTAAGTAGTGAATGTGAAAGTTCTAGGCAGCCTCATAGCGACCCCGTTTAGTAGACTGCTTTATGCGCTTCACAGTGTCCTCGAAACGGGAGTGTTTTTAACAAGAGATTTAATTACACATTCATCCAATGTTTCGCCTGCAAATTGCCACGTGGTACGTGTAACGAGAATTGGGGGTTTCTATATTTGGACTGTCTTTCAAGGCGTGCAGGAGGATTTCAGAACCCCACTGCACCTCCTGCGAGGCATCGTGAAGAGACCGGACTCTATGCTGAACCTTACCTGGGATGACTATCTGACGTGGAGATAAGGTTGGAAAGCGAGGACACCGGTGAAAGTGCTCATCGCATAATTCGCTGCCTCGTCTTCTTCATCCAGCAATTCCTCTCTCCTGTCTCGCGCAGATGCCTTCTGGAGACTGTTCGGTGGGCATGCATACATATAGGCGTCATAGTCGAAGTAGACGAGATCCACGAGGCCTGCGTCTTCTATGCTGCCTTCTCAGATAGCTTTACGGGGGCTTTTGAAGTCATCGTTGTTGCCGAGGCCTTGGCATGTCTCATCATTGAGTCGACGGAAGTTGATTGGCGTAGTGAATGTTATGTTTCTGCGAGCTATCGGAGGACAAGGCCCGATCAACTGTGCGACGGTCTCAGTGGAAGTCATCTTGAGTTGACGGACTTGCTTGCATCGGGCATCTTACCTTGTGTATCTTTTGTGTGCTTTAAGCGGTATCACCTTAACAGAAGAGCAGCAGGCAGGCACTCAACCTACGGGTCGCCAGCGCAAATCTGACTGCCGCTCGCATCGCTTCTAGGTTAGGTGCTCACCTTGGTCCGTCCGACGCCACCTTTTTACCTATTGGAGCTAAGAAGCGTTTATCATAAACATTCATGACTACAGCATCGACCAAATTACAAACTACCAAAATAGGATGTGAGGGTAAGAACAACTTAGTGTAATTTATTAATGGTGGTGATATTGGGTCGAAAAGCCAGTTAGTGTCTGAAGATCCGGTAGTAAATGCAAACGTCCTAAACCAGGCCGTGATCGAGAATTTGATGCCGACACAGTATAAATAGTAGTGACCGTCTCTATTTTCTCCATACTCCTACCAGTGACTTGAGCACTCTGAAAAGGTACCATGAAACTGTATCACTAAGGGGCGCTACGAACCAGGATCCTGTGTCCGATTGCGGCCTATTTCCCACTATTACATCGATATTCCAAAGCTGCAATACAAAGTTCCCATGATTCAGCATCAATTCCGGGACAGCCGATTAATTTACAAATATGGAAAATGATTTTTAAGAACGAAATCTGGACCAACACAGTCGAGAATCAGAAATTTAGTTCTCTAAATAGCCTGTTACTCGTTCTTTTGGGGAAAGACTTTATTCCGGAAGGGAGAATATCTCTTATACTGCTTATTAACAATGGGGGGGGGGGGGGGGGGCGACATCTCTTATCACAAAAAGCAGTTTTATGATTCCTTGCATCGATTCAAGATTCACCTGATTGACTTCCCATTACCCTTCATATCCAAGATGCTATCCAGAGCAGCGAAATATTGGAGGTTGATGATCCTAGTATCTATTTCAACGAGAAGGGCAATAAATTATGGACCTACTTGTTGTATTATGGAGAGCCTCGTCCAGTCAAGCTACGGCACAAGTGTATTGGTGGAATTGAGGGATCACAAGGTAAAGCGTCTGTCCGCCAGGCAGGCGCCGTGAGACTTGAATTTAGAGACGGGGCGCTGATGTATCGCGCGTTTGCGAACAAATCTGCGATGACCTTTCTTGACCCTGTGAGATGTAGGGAAGGTGGTGGGCATTACATCAAGGCATGGCAAAAGAAGGTAATCCCGAATGCCCACTCTCCTGTCACCCCAGTGTAGGTTTCCAATGCCGGGAAGGGACAATCCTTCCATCTGTGCCTTAGCTTACTTGCTTGTACTGACTACTCAAATTTTGGTTCTCATGGCTGGCTATGACTAGATGAAGAATGGCTTTATTGTATACTTGGAAGGATGCTTCAGGCAAATTGCGAACTGCGAGAAGCTCACCAAAAACAGATTCTTTATTTTTTCGGTCAGATTCTATATTGAATAAAATACAAAAAAGACCTTTTATCCCCCCTTAGTCGTCCTTCACTTAGCCGAGATGCCAAAACCTTCCACCTGGACATGGCTGGGGAAGTGTCCTCGAATTCGCCTTCCCACTAGTCAGTTTATTGTACAAAGTGTGATAATGTAGTGCGGCGGCGATGGAAGCTTCAAAGAGCCCAACAAGACAGAAGAAGCAAACTGGGGGGTTATCCTCCATAGAACGATTGGGGCTCACTACGCTCTAAAAAGCGGACTTTAAGCTCTGGAACGTCACGTGGCCGTCACTTGATTGAGACCAAAGGCGAACATCAAACACCTGCGTAGTGCTTTCCTGCAACTAGAACACAACTACACTGCGGAAAAGCCAACAATCCAGTGTAAGGAGTAATGTATAAGCCGGTTCTTTCACGAAACTTGCTTCCATATTGAACACAGTTGCTATAGCCTCTCTAATCGGAATCAAAGAGATAAAACTCCGGCTGTATTCCCTTCGGAACGGCCCCCGTGTCAACTTACCTTTCCATCTATCACTCAGATCTTATTCCTCCAAGCTTCCTCCGCACTCCTTCACCTTCCATAGACTCTTAACCACAAATTGCTAGTCATTATGAGCCAAACTTCACTATATCACTGTCTGATTATCCTTCTTTCTCCCAGTCTGCAAACCAGGACCACGCCGAATACGACCCCTACTTAGCCGCCGACACCACTTACCAACTCCTGGCATGTTTGCCTTTTCTCGCCAATCAATCTCCTTAGTAAGGTCGATCAGGCCTAGTCTTCGACGTTGGGTTTGTTTTGAAAGAGGGTTTCGTGGGTTCCGTGGGTTTCCCATATCTCCGTCGAGCTGCGCCTCTTTGTATTTGAAGAATCGAACCGTCTTTTGCCCTCTGCATATACAGGCATGTTTCCGATGGCTTTCTGACTGAGCTGTCTCATATGACGGAACATTAAGAGATTCTAGTCAAAGATTAGCGGTACGCACGATATACTTCTCAGTGAACAAATACATACGATCGAAGAGATAGTAGAAACAAAAGACTCGAATCTCGCGCCTCTGCAAGACTCTTTCAACACCAAGACTTTCGTAGTCTGCACTATAAGAGAGATCAGTAACCACACGTCTATCATTCAAGGCAATGTCGTAGCATACCATGCTTTAGAGACTTTTGGCAGTCTTGCTCTACTCCATATCTCCTCCTTGGTTGACGAAGAAGAATCAGCCCACTTAACCTTGAGAAGACTAAAAACAGCCTTGATTTGTCCCTCAGGCTGGTATGGAATAGCTGTTAGCGCTTCCATAGGTCACCGAGGTATTAGATGGTTGATTACCAGGTTGAGAAAACTGTAGCTTTTCGTAGGTGGGAGGTCCCTCTGTCAGCCGCCCGCCAAACTCACGGGTTGCTACGTGTGTTCTAATGCGAGTTATGGACCTAATCGCCGCTTGAACATGTTTTCCGTTAACATAAATATCTATTGCCAAAACCTCGAACGTCGATGGACAATTAAGTTCGGGCGGGATGATACACCGGAGGCAAAATGGGGTCTTCCACCGGCGCCCAATGTAATGGTGAGATACAGGGGCTTTTTGACCATGATCATCTTTAAAAGCAGCGATACATTCGCTGGGAGTTTCAAATTGATCAGTGGGCTTGCCATCCTCGCTGAGAAAAGCGGTTATGTCTTTTGGTTCAGCCATAATCGACCCAAAATCTGGGAGTTGGTCGGCGGGCGGATGAGCAGCGAGATCTGAAACGAAGGACGGGGCTGATGCTAGGAAAGCTTGCAGAAGATGCAGGAAACAAAAAGAAGAAAGAAAGAAACCCGTGCGCTTTTTTCTATCATGAGTGAAGGCCCAAAGCACGTGTCAACTCACGATCATGAGACAATTGCAGAGTGCGGTATCATATATGTGTCAAGCAGAGAGAGCTCACCCCCTTGTTGATTACTTGCCATGCCTCTTGCCTCCTCAGGGCTCACTCCGGGTCGCCATCTCCCAGGCGAGGTATCCGAGCGTACATGGCAATTGATCACCCACGACGATCAGAGAGGCGCAGCACACAGTGTACTTGCCATGGCTCGATACTGACTTCCCCATCGCCCCCCTTCTTTTCTTATCACGATGAGACGACCTGAGAGAATACATAGAGCTGTTTGAGCATGCGATTAGAGTGGAAGCAATAACATTGGCGGAGGATGACCATGATAGCTGGCATCGCGGTACGCACTCGCGGAAGTAAATAAAGTCAACGAGTAGGTCATATGAGGAGGACATTTCCAATTCATTCCAAACGTCCTTGCTCCCCGCCCATGGCATCATTTGGTAATAGCACAGTGCATTCCTGGTTCAGTTTCTAAAACGGGCTTCTTGACTGCTGTTATGACCCGTAAAAGAGCAGCACGATCATTATTATTGAGCAGGTGACTAAACTTGAAATTCCCTGTAGAGCAGCATCATTAAGGCGTCACAAAGGCATCATACGGCACTTGAGGTCGAGCAAAGCCCACCTCACCACCGCAGCAAGGGAGCATGATGCATTCAATAATCCCCTATAGCCATATAGTCGTGATATAGACCAAACGTCACACTCACATTGAACCCCTAATCCTACCCCTCACTTCGTGAGGTAGACTGAGACGGCTTCACATACAGCTAGTCTCAGCTATCTCCTTACATCTATTGCCTTTACGTAGGACAATAACGGAGTTACCGCAAGGAGGCTGCTTCTCATAATGTAACATCAGCCAAAAACTCGAATTTGTCGCTGTGGATTGACTGGCAACTGAATTCCTGATGTGTGATTCTCATCCTGACCGGCTCAACCCCGTGGTTGCGATAGAACACATTGAAATGGGAGCATACCACCTCGCATCCCCTTTATCTGATCCTGATCCCCAGCCCTTACAACCTTGTGCGCCTCGCCTGATGAACAGACTGAATGTGGCATATGTCCAGCGTGTGGCACGCTGTGAAAGCCTGCATCAGCGCAATTGTGTGCACGTACATGGCGCATAAAATCGTTACATGGAAGATCTGATGTGAGCTGAACCAGATATCGAAATGGCCCGGTGCAAAGCGCTCAGGGATTCGGAACTGCACTCCTGGGTCAGATGCGGCTCCCTCACCATGAAAAGGTCCGGAGGACGGGGAAATACGATGTTCATACTGCATAAATGCCGCAGCCCCCTCCATACAGAAGGAGCTCGACAAGGTACCATTTCATGCCCGAATACTGAAACATATATTCTAGCCCGTAGACATGTACGCCGTGCAGCAATGGAATAAAAGCGGATGCACCGAGCGCAACGTAGGCGCTGACCCTCACCTTACGCCACCGCAACGTCCTGAACTTGGGTATGGAGATGAGAGCTGCTGTAGCAGATCCGCAAACTACAACCTAATGACCTGATTAGCATACTTCAAAGACCTATCACTCTTTTACAACCGAGGGTGTGTCTAAATGAACCGGGTGACAAACAATTGCCCAATGAACCTTCAACAGAATTGGTTCGCAGCTGAAGATATAGTAGATCCCAGGGATGAAGCTGCCATCAGTGACGATGACGATCCCTAGCAAATCCCTCCGGTGCCAGAATTGTTCCACCTCGTGTGAGTGGCTTTCGGTGAGATGGTACACAGCGCTGAAAACCAGGCAGAGCTCGGCGGAACAGAAGAAGACAATTAACATGATAAAATCAGTCCTTGTGACGTCCATGTACTGCGGCCTAGAGACGGTTCGGAGAATGGCGGCCGCAAATAGTGGCAGCAGCAGAGCGCCGATCAAATGGGTCCACACGTTGCAGGTCTCATTGTGCAAGAAAATAAGACTTCTGATGACTTGCAGATAGTCTGGTTCCGATGGGCGATAACCGGTGGGGATATGCTTGTCTCGCCGCCACTCGGGAATATCGTGCCACGTGACGGTCCTGGATATGGGTGATGGATTCGCCATGGGTTGCTTTGCATCGTTTCGGTCCCCAGGCTGCGTGCGGCGTTGTTTAATAGTATCTGGCCCGGTCATAATGACTGCACACAGTTGTTCAAGGTTGTGCTCAATCCTCTTCTGATCGGAGTGGTTCGGTGACAGACAGCGATGGTGCAGTTGGAGAAGGCTTGAGCACCGGCCTGGCGGGCAGAAGCTGACAATAGTCTATTATATGTACGGAAGTGGGGGTTAATTTACCGAGACTGATAAGCCAACGGGTGAAGAGAAAGGGGGCGGAGGGTGGTCAGGCCATCCAAGAAACTCAGTGCGTATTTCTCAGTGCAACTCGTCTCCTGGTTTCCCTTCCGATTCCGGCTTTGACTGAGAGCCCAATCACACAACGTTTGAGCAAAGGCTTATCCCTTCCTCTTATCTGCCAACAATAGTGTGCTCTTTGTTGGATACTGTAGTGGCCGGTCTCGGGGAGCACCTAGTTTAGGGGGTGACGGACATTTGTGTCGATACTGGTCCCGCCACTTCTTTTGTTTTGGCATAGCCTCCTTCTTGGGATCTTTAGCGACGCTCCGGCATACGTTGGATCGATTCTTGAGCTCTTAGATGGACCAATACATTATGGCATCCGATGCTGAAGCCATAGTGGCTCATTTGCTAATCCTGAAACTTGGTCACATTGAATAGAGGGATCTACAACGAACCCGCGAGATTCAGTCTCTTGTTTTCCCTCTCTTCCCTGTTCAACTGGCCCAGGAAGGCCGCAGATTTTCTGAGCTCCGCTGGGCAGTATGTTCTGCACTGGAGAATGGTAACTCTCTTGATTTCGGCCGTTATTGAGTTTGGAGGTGCACGTCGTACATGAGGCAAAGAAGCAATATTTAAAGGTTACAGAGTCAAAATCATACAATTATAGAAGCTGAAAATCGACATAATGGCTAATTGCTTCTAAAGATCAATGCATGACAGGATCAAATTGCACAGGCTGCTGGTGCATAATAAGTGCTTGCAGGTCACCCTCTTCTAATGCTTTGGGTCTGAACATTGTGCATAGTGTTAGACATGTCAGAGATAAATTACAGCAATAGAGCTGGTTTCCGGATCACACAATACAGCCGCATCCCTTCAGCAAACAAGGGCAAGATTGGCGAGCTGCTATGCCCATTTTCTTCAGACAAGATATACAATTACTACCAGGTGAACCTTTCTTCAAGATGGTACAATATGCCACGATATAAGAGTTTCGTTTGTGTGTAGATGCCCTTTTCCAATTTGTTTATATGTCCACTAACCCGTATAGTTAATAATACACAGGGCGGAAGGCGATTTCTTCTCGGGGATTACGTATCAGTCACCAATGCTTCTCCCTACCTTAACATTTGCAGTGCAAAATTGGGGCGGGCAAGTATAAAGCGTAAAAGGGATTGGGTGGCCCATATCGTCGACATCCGAGGTGCAAGTCCCGTAGATGTTCATGCCTTGGTTATATGGATGTACTGGCCTGAGGCACTACCTCGGAGGGGGAAAAGGGGAAAGGAATACCAGGAAAATGAACTCGTCGCTTCCAACCACCGTAAGATAGATCCCGTATCTCTAGTGCTGCGCTCACTAACATATTATAGTGGGAGTAATCGATGTTAGGGACGTTGACCGCGTCGTGCCGCTAAAGGTGTTGAGAAAGACAAGAAACGATAAACGGTCTCAACGGTTCATTTGGAAAGACTTTTTCGATTGCATGCATGGGTCGATCATAGAGAATTATGCGCGTTAGTTCGGAACGAACTTGGTAGTATATCATTCTAATGATACTGCCACAGCCCGGAATGCTTGCCAGCTGAGGCCGGAGTGACCAGCGTGTTGAGACTTATGGCTGAGAGCTTATATCACCACAATAACGTAGACCAGCGTGCCGTACGTTCCTTTGGCCGTAGGAGATATCTACATACAAAGATAGCTGGGTTAGTCTCCCTTTAGAAACTTCATAGTGTTACATATACCTATCAAGTCCGCCGGCTGAGATTGATCTCGAGAGGCTCGTGAGTGTCCATGCTATATGTTCAGAAACATGTTTGTCTTTCAGTAGATAGCGACAATTACTCGATGTGTTTCCACCCTTAGTTGTACTATTCAGATGTTTGTTCAGCAGTCTACCATATTGCCTTGGTGCAAGGGCGTCGCGCAGTCTGGTCCCTGGAATACTGGGTACTAGCGTCAAGGTAGCACACCCCGTATCTGTGATTATTGCCAGAGATGACGTGTGACTCGAGTACAAGAATTTCGAGTCGCGGCGAAAAGATCGAGAGACATAGGATCGAAGGGCAAGGCCATGACCCTAGGAAGTGATGAGAGCCATGGGGTTGATAGACTCTTGGCTAACTAGGTAGTATTCACGATGCCGGGAACTACATATCTTCTTCAAATTTGGAACGTTCTCCAGTCCGTCAGAAGGAGAAGACAAAACCAAGGACGCTCGCTGCAAGCTTGGCATTAGTCGCCTCTGATAGCGGTGTCCTAGCAGCATTCTCGGCCTCCCTGGCTTCTCTTGCATGTCGATCCTTGACGTCATCATATAAGGGACAGTTCCCCTCCTTTCCACCTAGAGACGCGTCGTTGAAGTGACTGTAATTACAGGGTTGGGAGCAAACGTAGCACTGCACGTTTTGACAGCCCGTCCGGGTACAGGTCATCTTATTGCAGCCCGCCTCTTTGATGAACGGGGTTCCGCCTACCAAGATCAGTGCCGAACATACATCTGGAGTGTGTGGGAACGTACATTTGTTACATTTGCGAATGACTGCATTCGACATGGCTTCCTCGACCTTGTGCCTACTATCAGCACTTCTCGCAGCGGCTGCCTCTGCACATGTCATGGGGATATGAGTTTCCAGATTGCACTGGCGGCAGCTTGTGATTTCGCGCTCAAGACGTCTGCACTTGAACTCCTTGTTAGAAGATACCGGGGGATACACTTCTGCATAGGAACGGAAGGGGCATCTAGCCAGGTCTGTCATGTTGGCCAGGCGTAAGTTCGTTTCTTGCTCGCAGTAGTCCCATGCAAGAGAGAGTCTTTTGTCCAGGAATTTGTTTCGTTCCCCCTGGGTAAAGCTGGCTTCACACACGTTGGTGGACATACAAACTATGTGAGATTTGCCGAGGGTGACCTGCAACTCGACGGATCTCCAAACTTGGGCGGTTTGGGGTCATATGGTTTGATGTTCTTTCGTTTGCTTTTGTCGTCTTGTTCGTCGGCTTCGCGTTTCCTTTTTTGCAGTGCCTCTTTCGCTTTCTTTTTGTATGGTTCACCCCACTCCTGCTGATCTAATATCCAGTTTATCACTTTTTTTTGAGTCGAACCCCAATGGCTTTGCGACTGACTCAAGATAGTCAGGGCATATGTCCGGAAACACTTTTGTGACAGCAGAACAGCAATTGCGGCTCATGTTTCATCCTATGAAATGCTCTGCCGCAGTGCCTCAGTTAAGGTATGGACGAGCTGCTACTTCTCGAGGTATGGGCGCTGGTTAGTGACGAGAGGAGAAAACTGCGAGCGTAAACCGTGGACAATTCATACCATTTTTATTTCTATAATCACCTGACGGACTCCTAAATATCCTCGACGCGCCACTGAGCGTGGAGACGACCCTCAATTTCTGCCTACAAAGCTGCCTTCGTCGTCAGTAGCTCCATACCAAAGCCACCGCCTTCGAGACACGCCGACCTCGTAGTATCCAATCACACATTCATGAATGGAAAACTGCCAATCTTCTTCAATCCAGCCCTGCACTTCAGCTGCGTCACCACCGGAATTCTGGCGGATGCCGATCCGTGCAGATATAGAAGGGTGTGGATGATGCTCGTCAAGAGGGCGTGAAGTTGCCTTGACAATCAACAGAGAGTATTCCGACATCCCCACCCTTCGTGAAGTAGAGCAGCCGGGGTGCTAGGAAGTCAGAAGGTAAGCAATAGTCACTGTGCATCCTATAGGGGATGCGTAAGCCGTGTGAAATGAGACCTTCCGCCACGAGGCTAAGCAGCAAGGAAGCCACGAACAGACTCAAGGCTAATACTCGAACATCAAGTTATTTCGATGTGTACTGAGGCAGTGCGGCTCGTTCACCAAATTCTGCGCAAGATGTCATGGAACAATTCGACAATAAAGCAATCTATTGACATAGCTACCCGATACGCTCTACTCATCGGCGCGCGGACGTCTGCAGCAAACGTCATTCGCGTTGGACCGGCGAAGATGCAAGTCCACAGCATGATCTCATGATGATGAATGCATGGAAATGGAACCATGACAGTGAAAAGAAGTCGTGGAATGTCAGCTCGAGCAAAGCTGGAGGCACCAAGCCGGGCGAATACATGTATATCTACGTGCCTATGCCCTTTCCACATCACCTAACTCTGCTCACTCTCTTACATCTCATAGCAATATCAATTTGCCATCATCTGTTACTCGAAAGCCGGTTTTTATTGACAAAAAGGTTGTTTGGTTGGCTCTACAATGGCTCGATTCAGCGCAGACTATGACTATACAGATTCTGAAACCGACGGTGAGTATGTAGAAAGAGTTTATAAATACTTCGTACTGACTCGATTTCCTCCACAAGGTCAGGAATTCAAGCCAGGCGACCAACGGCGCGCCTTTAGAGGAGCCCGATACAATGCCTGTCAGACCCATCATGAGGAGTTGAAGAATATGGTCGCCAAAGTTGAACGACTGCAGCAGGAAATCAGGGACGTCAAGGATACGCAAATCCCCCATCAGAAACCAGGAAGTTGGTTTCAGACATTTCTATCGTTGATCGCCCTTATATCACTACTTTTGAGGTTGGCTTGACGAGGAGGGACGATCATCGTCTCTCTGGGGTACTAGACTTGTCATCATATTCTTTTCTAGTGGTATTCTTAATCATTATTCCTGCTCATAAATATACCATCGGTGCTCCATCAACAAACGTGATATACTACTATGAGCATCAGGCTTCCAGGGAAGGGAATGCCCACCAAGCATATAGCAGGCGACAGCGTGAGTACCTAAGCCTGAGCTTCAGAGAAGTCATTGTGCTAACGTATTGGCCAGAGAACGGGCGGGATAATTGGTAAAGAAGACGAGGTGTTCTGTGCGAAGGCCGTACCACCTATTAAATAAGAATGGTGGAACGTTACAGGGACGCAAGAACTACAGTAAATTTCAGGTTCAGTTTCCCTCTCCATATAAATAACGGTACTATTTTTGCGGGCGGGAAGAATAATTAAAGACAAAATTCGGGATACTGAACCTGAAATGCACTGTACCTTGATTAACTCAAGATAAGTTTTCAGCAATAGGTTTTTATCTAGACTACCGAGGCATGACTGCAAATGACCTTGGACGATGTTTCAACTGCAATGACCCATCCGACCTGCTGAATCATGTGTTGTCTATTTGGCGTTGCTTCGAAGCGCGACACGGAACTGCTAATAAGTACTGATGATTATTCATCTGCTTGCGTCAATAGGTTTCACCACTCACCAGGAATACATGGACAAAGAACACATAAACAAGAGGTTGTTTTCGTTGAATCTTGTTACCGTACCAATATACACGGACGAAAATTAGACAATGCGACGGGATTTAGTTCAGCTTGCGCACAGTAGGCTGGTAGTAAAGAAGGATGGTTAGGATAAAGTGATTGGTGCAGAAGCGGGAATGGGCCGCGTTCCCGAGAGAAATACCTGGCAGGTATATCTGCGCATACATAGCCAATGGTAGGCTTTAGTCGATCTAGTATTTTGTACAAAGTGTTATAAAGAGTGATAAGGTACTCAGCGGTGGCTCAGGGCTGTGCGTGATAAGAAGCAGACATTGGAGTATGAGTGACGAAAATCAAAAACAGTAAAAGAGGGAATAGAAGCGTAGAGGGGAGCTGAAGCCTAGAAATGGTAGCTCGATTATGATGGCCAATATTAGACAAATTGTGTTGCACGTGTTGAAAGATTACCCAGACAGATTGTCTTCAGATTTTACCCTGCAATCGGCAATATTAGAATCCTTACAGTGGCAGAGGCAAAAGAAAGAATGCCTAGGATGCCCCTGAAATGCCTGCTATGACGCTTGCACCTGACTTTCCCACTGCCACTGCCTCATCCGCTTCTCGTAGCGTCGCCAAGGCCATGTGCTTCATACTTAAGGGATAATTTAAGCATAGGGTCGGCGAAAGAGTGGCCTTTAAAGTGGGTTATAGGAAGAAGTGTAAAGTCTGGTCAAAATCGATTACAGAATCAATTCAATCACGTAAGTCAATTAGAACGCGCATATTCAAAACTAGAGCGGAAGCCCTTGCTTCGTAATGTAAACAAACGAGCTTAACCTTGAATGGCTTATTGACTAGCCCATCCTTTGATCCTTTGGCTAATCATCAGGATTCCTGAGTGCCATTATCAATTCTCCAATCTCCTTCTCAACTTAGCGGTTGTTAATTAACCCACTAATCTTGAGATAGATTAGCAATCTTTATATGACACGGGTCTCACAGAGGCCCGGCAGTTTAAGCTAGGGCACTGTAGCTACGATAGGGGCGAGGGATTCAGGCATCCGTCCCGGGATGCCAAACATCCATAGCATCCTCACGGAACAGATTAGTCCAGCCTTGCGCCCAAGACCAGTTTCATTCGTCTGCGACTGTTTGCCTGCGGATCTAGCAGCCCACGTAGCACAGGCATGGTGATCCATACCTCAGCATCAAAAGATAGCGTAGATGATATTGACGAAGACAAAGATCACAAGAGTTTCGGAAAACAGGAGACACTTATAATCAGTAGTTTTACCTGCAATGACAGCTTCTTCAGTGTAGATCAATTGCATGCGCTAACATTAACCAATGTAACAGAGTTTCAGTTTACACGCTCAAAAGCAAGCGTCCAATTCATCGGTGATCTCTAGCAGATATTCTGAAATTACCCGTCATTAGCAAGCCTGAGATGCAAAGCCAAATGGCAGCATTGGCTTCTGTCAAAAAAAAAAAAAAAGTCGTGTTGTGTCTCTTCAGTACATCGAGTGGGGAGCGAAGGTCTCATAAAATAGGAAATAGGTTTCACAGTCGAGCTTCGAAAAAGTTCAAAAGTTTTGGTAGGTTGTTGTATCGCAAGATGGAAGATAATCTATCTGTCAGACACAATTGTATGTAGACTATCAACTCTACCCTTGCTTCCCAGCTCAGCACTCGTCTCGGAAAGTGCCGTACCCACCCCACGGTATTTTCATCCCACTGGCGGCTTCCTTCAAAATCTGCCCACGGGATATACCGACGGCGAGTTTGTGCCAATCTGCTTTGTTCACGCCGGGAAACTTTCTTGCTACTATTTCACCTGCGGTCGTGCACAGACAATCTGGATTGCCATCTACAAGACCACCTGACTGTTTCGCCTCCTCCAGAAACCATTTGTTTAGTGTCACTCCTTTCGATGTTTCGGTGACCATTTGTCCAGTCAAGACGTTAAACATGCCGACAACAGCCGCGTCTACCGGCTTCGGAACACCATCCGTGACAAAAAAGCTTTCAATGGTAGCAACAATGATTTGGCCAATGCTATTGTCCTCTAAGTAGCTTTCGTATTCCTTTCGAGTTCGAAAGATCTTCATCGCTTTCAATATGCGAGATCTTGCGCATACGTAGCCTTGGCCATTGCAAGGCTGGCCACAGCCATCGTCTGGTACTGCGATCCGCAGGAAGAGACAAGCGTTGATGTCATCGGGCTTTCTGTTCTCGAAGTTGACTTTGAAAGCCTGAACTTTGTCTTCGTTTTTAGTCGGGAAAATAACGAGGCAATTGTTTCCAGTCGCAGGCCACTTCTGACACGGGATATCCAAGATCTTATCATCGCAAGGTGGGTTGACAATCTTCTCAGATCCCTCAAACTCTTCAAGAGTCTGGGGAACTTTAGGCTGGGGCTGTTCCTCTGGCATGGTGGGCGGTGGTTGAAAGTATATATTAGAGAGTACCGTGAAAAGTTTGATAAAAGTCTGAGAAAGATAGAGAGGAGGAGGAGAAACGCGCCTACTTATATATTTTTTAAAACAGGTGTACGCCGCATAATATTCACAATTTGCCTTGAGCAGTAATTAGCTGCGCTGCGTCAGCCTAGCTGACCGGTGGCGCATGTTGTGGAGACCTTTTCTGTGTGGTGCCATTTCTGGGACGGTGGGACAGATTAGGCAAGCCTTGCGGTACTCGCGTCTTATACTTTGAAGCTTGGCCCAAAGAGCGCTTGCCCTAGGCTCATGATGCTAGTTTAGGTGATTGCATAGCTGGCACTATGCCTAGCCTTATCTCATTATCCTTCCCTGTTCCTCGCCGTCATCTCGCTTGTACTGGAGACCTGACGAATCAGACCCATCTGACATTGTGCTCTCTTCACATTGTTCATCCAGTTATACGGAGGACTTAGTCTCTTTTGATCGTCGTATGATAGCAGATGAAGAATCTTAGGGGACCCACGACTGTAGCAGCACGTCCTCTGGGCTCGCGGATGTTGCACGCTCCAGATTATTCCTGTGTTATTTCTTTTCTTCTTCTTTTCTTTGAAATGGAAAAAGCTTTCTCACTGTTATATCAGGGATAATAGAAGTAGCGAGATGTAAAAGCATGTTATATTGTTAATGCAAATGTTACTTAGGGTGTCAGAAAAGGAGTCTGAGGCATCGGTCCTTGGTGAGGAAAGGTAATCAATCTGACCATACGTTAGGTTTCCACCCATGTAATGCTAACAAAAAGGTGGGAAACGCAGGACTACATTGTCCACTAAGAGTGAAATAAAGCAGCTTTCAGCCTGTGGAGTAACACTGTCGTGGGTCGCCCGATTATGACTTGGATACACCAAACACAGTAAAATCAGTAATTGCTACATGCACCCTGTAAGCTTGGTCCGCATGCTAGAAACTGAAGAGAGTGCGTGGATGCACAACCGATTTCAACCTTTACTGTATTGCAAAGTTAGTCCCAGTTCGTAGCAGAGATTTGAGAAAACGAGAGATCGGGAAACTCCCTCCTTCAAATCGCGCAAAACGACACCTTTGTAACTGAAAAGCGGTGAGCGTAGACAATGGTAATTTTGCCAGCCAAATCACACTGCCTCAACTAGGTCATGCATCTCCCTGTAAGTTTGTAAGTTTCAACTAAGGTTGATGGTGCATAGTGCGCTGAATAGTGTTGCACTATCCCTATTTGCCCTTACGTGGCTGTGCCGTGTCAGCCTCGCACTCTTGTTACTGTACACCACGCAGGCGCCTGGTGCTGGGGACAATGCAGAGACCAATAATTGGCTCGGTGCTAGATTTCTGATGGGGCGGAGCTTACTGCGGCTGATGAGTTTGCGCTGTTGTATGAGAAGCGAGAAGGCGAACGTAATGATGTCAAAATTTGGTCCCTCATCCGCTGTACCTCATCCAAATGCAGTTATTCGCTGTATTCGAACGTTAGAGCAGATGGATTAGGAAGCAGCTACATGTTCTCAAGCCACACGCGCTAGAAGTAAACAGGCCGCAATGTCCAAAACCCAAATTTTGCCGTCATGCATGACATATAGATTTGTCGCCTTGGCGTATGGGTCTGATCGCCTGTGATTGTAGTCATGTTGATTGCCGCTTTGATCAGAAGCAAACTGCGCTTCTCGTTGTCGCAGTGGCATCAAGATTCATGTCTCTCGTATCCTCTATAGTGTCGGCCTCTCTACGTAGTCAATCCTACCGAAGCTCGTTTCCAACGCAATCTCCGCCTCCCTGACGAAAATAAGCGCTAGTTCAGCTACTGGTCGCCTCCAAATCTTTCCTTCGTAGTCAACCTCGCTTTGGAGCCTCTTGCAGATGGCATTAGGCCCCAACGCATGTTCAGTCGCAACATGACCGCCGTGATTTTAGTGACGATACTTACCATCGCATCGCACATGCGTACACTCAGTTCTGTGTGGTTATTGCAAGCTCTAGGCCGCATGTCGCATCAAACTCAGGATTTTACATGAGTACTACCATCAATCATATTAGTGTCCTGACGAGATCCGGGAACAACTGTAGATGTAACCATCAACGTCGAATATTGTGACTTGTTCACTATTCTGTAAATTAACGAGCACAGTGGGCCCTAATCTTTGAGACCCTATGGTTATGGCGGCCACTACTCCTGTGTCCTAATGTCTCAGTGACATTGGTGAAAGAACGTACACTCCTCCCCAAGTGCCCCATACTCCTTTTAGCAGGTATTCGCTCGCTTTCTAGCCACATATTTCGGTTCCTGCACCGGGTAACGCGATTTGGTTCGCTTTGATAGATAGATGAACACATCCCACCATGGCACGCTTTTTCTCTCTTCTGTAGATAGATAAGACTGTGCTGTTTCTCGGCATCTTCTTCTCTGTCATGAAGAAAGACAGGAGGATATGTGCAATATTGGCCGCCAGGGTGAACGCAAGCATCGGGAGGGCTTCACGACCTCTTCAGGGAAACTTCAGATCCCAAGGGAAGTAAGTAGAAGACATTTGAGAAATGGAGGTGATGTTAGAGGACTGGTGTGTAATAATTGAGCTTTGCTGCATTGAACTAGGAATCGAATCTTCGTTCTTTCCCATCTGCTTCCTTTTCTTATCAAGAATCATTCCGGCCTTGCTGGCGTAGCTACATGCATCAGCTCCAATTTCAAGCCCGAAAACCAGATTTCAGCAAAAGCATACTGTTACTGTGGTAAGAGTACAGTATGGTCAGAGAACAGGCCAGTAATAAGTGTAATGTTTAGTATCAGCCGCTTTGCGGTTTATCCTGGGTTTTCTGACGATCAAGGCGTCGTACGACAGCACCAAGAACAACTTTGAGAATCCCATCTGCGGTCAAAGTCTTACTGTTGTCCGACGTGGTAGAATTCCAAGTTACTGTATCAACCATATCGCGAATGCCCTGGTCTACGAGATCATCGTCGAGCTTCCGGAGAGCCTTAGTAGCACTAAGTTCGTTGCCAACCTGGAAGAACTGGATGCCAACTTGATGAGGGGGTGCATTGATCTGATCGAGCTTCTTGGCGTGGTGAACGATGATACTCTCTGGGTCGTCCGTGGGACTTCCGTCGGTGATTACGATGATGTTAACAGGCTTGGTCGAGTCAACGTTAGCCGCACGACGGGAAAGGTGGGCGATATAGGGGTTGAGAATGCTGTGAAGACGAGAACCTGTTTGTGTTGCTCCACAGGGACGGGCAGACTTGAACAGATCTTGGACTTGGTTGGCGTCACGGATCTGGAAATATCCACCAGGTGCTTGAACTCCAGTTCCGATGGCTGGCGATCGATGGTTCAGGAAGTAGACGTCAATACCGTCGGGGTCGTGGGAAGTACAGATCGGGGCAATAGTGCTCAGAGCCTCTTGAACCTCCCCCCACGATTGACCAGCCATGGATCCAGAGTCGTCAATGACAAAGATGGTATCGAAAGTGGAGAGGAAGGCATATCTATCTTCGGCACTGGTGATGCTTGATATACTAGGTGCTGGTGAAGCTCCACGCTGAGGAACGTTGAGAAGAGGAGCTGTCCTTTGAGTGGGCTCATAAGCAGGAGGAGCCTCCTCAGGAACATCGAGGAAGGGGTTGTTCTTGGGGGTCGAGCCTGAGTTGCCCATAACGAAATGTGCGTGATTCTCGGTGGAGGACTTCTTGGTCGACAACTTATCCCTGATGCGGCCGAGCATTTTTGGTGATGAAGCTGAGGATGCGTGTGGCGTGTTACGGAAGGTGTTTTTGGTCAGTGCCTGTTGCTGAAGTTTTGGATTAGGCTCTCTTCGGCAGGAAGCGGTATGTCGCGGAATCCAAAGATGGGGTTTCTTTGCAAAGCGCTATTTTTTGTGATTTCGGCGTCGTTGGTATTCGCTTGTTGATGATTGCGGTGGGTGATGGCGGTACGAGGCTGGGACATGGTCACTACGATGCTTTATAATGGAAAAGACCCTTGCCATCCATCATTGCGCTAGGCTCACAAGGCAGGATCAATAGCTTATTTAGCTTATTGGTGTTTCTTTGCCAAGCCCCTGTGCCCCTGTGTTATCGAGACGAACCTGGCGTTTGGCAGTGCCCCCAAGACACAGCCTCGAACTGTTGGGAGGGGGGGTGGAGATCCTACCTGCTATTCAGCTGCCGCCCCTCTTAGACTGGAAATCGCCTGGCGATTGCCCAAATTGTTATCAAGTCAAACCAATCAGCACAATTATTGTTCTTCGTGGTCTCCAACCCCAAACCTTCCACTCTAGCTATATATCATGGGCAGTTTGAAACTTCCCAACTGATTAACCCCGCTTTTGTGGTTGATTTGAATTCGAGGCAAGCCACGGATCACACTTTGCTCTGGAGTAGCCACGGCGACCCGTGAAGAACTAAGCCTCGCCAATCCAGTGTCATGGATATGTGAAGAAGTTGGCATCCCAAGCAAGTACGTTTGGAAAACGCACTGTGAGCTGTTGGTGTATGGCACAACCATTTCTGTAGTCGCGGTCTCACACAATGTTCAACTCCCATACTGTAGAATACGTCTGAATCCAGGAACCGCTGATAAAGGTGCGAATGCATTACAGTGCATTTCAGGTTCAGTGTCCCGAATTTTGTCTTTAATTATTCTTCCCGCCCGCAAAAATAGTACCGTTACTTATATAGGGAGGGAAACTGAACCTGAAATTTACTGTATATAAATCTACTATTTGGAGTTTGTTATATCCTGCCAACGGAAGACTAAACACAAACACCTCGACGTAAATGCATTTGAGATGACTTCTAAAAATCCTTGAAAACATCAGCAACAACAGTATTGACAGAGCACCGCGCTCTTAGAATGGCAAGTCAATCCCGGTGAACCCCTAGGACCCACTGATGGGTGCCGAGTTTCAGAACTAGCTAATAATGCATATCCGCCACCGAGTTGATAGTTGAGGGGGAGGTTAAAAGGCACCTTACGCGTTCCCCGTTTTTGACTTCTGTTTCTAGAGAAGAAATCAGGGTTTCACAAAAGGCGGCCTCTGGCCCACTTTACTCAGAACGAAAGTTGGTGGTCTCAAGAAGGAAATTCATAATAACATCAAATCAAATCACAAACGCATCTTCTACCAAGACTGACCTCAGGGGTTATAGATTTATTTGTATGGTGATTGAGTCGTTGAAATGGGAAACAAAGATATTTTAGCATGTTGAGATTTTGGATCCAGCGCGTACCATTTGTGGTTTCAAGAATAATAAATGTTGCTTTTGACAGCGGTCGAATTTTCAGGCATCATCTGATAATTTCACAAAAAAAGAAGAAAAAAAAGGGAAGGAAGAAGAAAGAAGGAAAGAGGGACTCACTATCCACAGGTACGTAGCTCGGTTAAACACAAGGGGTAAGGCGACAAGCTTTCGCATCTAATTGCATATACAGTGCATCTCGGGTTTTAGTTTTTGAAATTTCATCTTTGATTGCTGTTTCTGCCTGCAAAAATAGCAAGACTATTAATATCGAGAGGGGAGCTGAGCCTGAAATTCATTCCCTGTACATCAATTGCTTAGATATGACTCTCCTCAGTGTATGCCTTACGACACTAGCAGTCATGTCACAAGTACAGCGTACGGTTTTCACTTCCGCCATTCAGCAGCTCGGCTCTCCCAGTATATATGAGCGTGAGAACCAATATGTTAATTCTGTGTACTTTGTCAACTGGTGAGCGAAATGCAGACCGTTCATCGACCGAAGGCCTTCTAACGGTGGAGCTAAACACTGACAATCATTGGGGACAGGGGTATCTATGACCGCAACTTCCATCCCAAAGACCTCCCCGTCTCAAGCTTGACCCATGTTCTTTATTCTTTTTTGAACATAAAAGCCGATGGAACAGTGTAAAACCCCCGAATTTCGAGCCAAAGACTGCAACTCTAATCTCGTCGCTCACGCAGATATTCCGGCGACGTATATGCTGACTTGGGAAAGCGCTATGAAGGAGACTGTAGGTTCTCCCATTTGATCCGAATTTTGACGAAAGGAGATACCACCGCCGATGGGCCGGGGTTCCCTTCTGGACTGGAACTGAATCTTTTTCGGCTGACAATATGTTCTTCCTGATGTCTAGCGTTGCGAGAAGATGGAGAGAACGCGTACGGATGTGTCAAACAACTCTATTTGTTGAAGAAAGAGAACAGAAAGCTCAAAACTATGCTTTCGATTGGAGGCTGGACCTGGTCTACGAACTTTCCCGCAGTCGCCAGGAGCTTGCCATCAAGATCTCGGTTTGCCAAATCAGCGGTCTCTCTAATGAAGGACTGGGGCTTTGATGGACTCGACATCGACTGGGAGTATCCTTCCAACTCCGAGGACGCGGAAAATATGGTTTTCCTATTACAGGCAGTCCGAGATGAGCTTGATGCGTATGCTGCAGCCTTCGCACCAAGCCACCACTTTCAATTATCCATCGCCGTCCCAGCAGGCTTTGAGCATTATTCCAAATTGCAAATCAGCAGGCTAGCTACTGTTGTAGATCATCTTAATCTTATGGCCTATGACTATGTTTCGACCTCTACTGCAAGCCACAATGCCAACCTATACGCCAATGATCACATTACGGGCGCTACGCCGTTCAACACTGATGATGCCGTCAGAGCATATATACAAGCTGGCGCGCCAAGCGAAAAGCTTATCCTTGGTATACCTATCTACGGTCGCTCATTTATTGGAACCTCTGGGCTTGGAGAGCTTTCCTCTGGTGCTGGGCTTGCCGGTAGCTGGGAAGATGGAGTATGGGACTATAAAGCCCTACCTAAAGTCGGTGCTACGGTTTTCTTTGACGACAAGGCCAAGGCATCCTTCAGCTACGATTCGTCGGCCCTTGAGCTAGTATCTTTTGATACGCCACAGGCTGTGCAGGAGAAAGTGTTCTATCTAAAGAGACTAGGCTTGGGAGGATCCATGTTCTGGGAGGCATCCGGCGATAAGGGCCTTGGGTCTGAATCACTAATTCAATCGAGTGCTTCATGTCTTGGTAGCTTGGATGCGACAGAGAATTGGCTTCATTATCCGGACTCAAGGTATCAAAACATTGCATCCGGTATGGGGGTTGGTGGTGCTGAATCGCTCACTTAAGACACGACTTGATGGGCATGAAATGTACTATAACTATCGCCGAATCACACATGTATGCTTTTGTATTTCTGTACCACAGTCACATGCCTCCAACCTTCACCTTTGCGTGGTCCAAACATCCCTAAGCTGCGATGACGATGTGCCGTAGTCTTATGGAATGAATTATGTAGTATCTCAACTGAGCACTATGCTTTACTCGTTAGTCACCACTATTGTAGCAAGGCTGGGTGATCTCTAGTAGTCCCATCGAGCCCAGTCCAATTATAGATAATCTATAGGCACGGCTTCGAGATGTTTTCACCACTGATATCGATGTATCGCTACTTGCTTACAACCTTTAGAAGCCTAGCATTCACTGGGAACTTTCAGATATGGGTACTTGACGCAGCCGTATATTTGCCCTACGGGGCAGGCTCAGATCACAACCGAAGGAAGCCTCATTGTCATACCTAACTATCTACTCAACTCCCCAGAAGCAGGCCCGATCCGCGCTTTACACTAACGTGCTATTGCATTATCGCGTACCAGGCTGTTAATTTGCTTCTAGTCCTTCAGGGTCACCTACAGCTGCTCTTTCAGCACATACCTTGGTAGTTTGTAGGAGATTGATCATGTCACCAAGAACTCTCTGCACGTAATCCAGCTGTTTCGATAGTGGTTCACTAAGTGGCAACTGTAGGGCATGGCCGCTTGCCCCCTTGGTCTCGTCGGACATGGACATAGTGGTTTCGACATCCGATGAACTTTGTGCAATTGTAAGTGCCGGTGCCCTGCGACGCGTCCGTCGTCTTTCTACCCTGCGCCTTTTGCTTCGCAACTGGGGCGATGATGGTACTGATACCTCTCTCACGGGTGAGTCGGGCTCAACAAAGCCTACCAGGTCTCCATTATGATCTGTGTAATCAACGTCTGACTCGCTGCCTAAGAAACGCTTTAGCTCATGGTGCACCAATTATCCGTAAAAGCCTCACCACCCATACCTGGAGGAGTACTCGAACACGACTCAGTACATGAGGTGTCGTGGCTCATTAAATCAAAGAATTCTTCTACGTCTTTACGCTGCATTTCTATCGGTTGTAGCATGGATGGTTGGAGAATTAGGAAGTTCACTTCGATGCAAGCCAGGCGAGCATTCCGTTTATAGTTGATTGCGATACTCTTTTTCTTTTCCCCAAAATGGACGTCTGAGTACCAGTACCCAGCTTCGTATGTCTTTGTAAGAGGCGGGATCAAATGGGCATCTAGCTATTTTAGTCGTGTATTCCCGTGAATGAATGTGGGATGTATGTGAAGGTTTTGGGATCATGTATGGTTAAAAGATTTGCCAAATGAGACACATAGTCACGCGTACTTGTATGATGTCCTGAGGGTTATTAATTGTCCTTTTGCGGCAAAGCTGTGACAGGTAATAGAGCCTGATGTAGTCGGCGGGAACGGTAGCCGCCGATTTATGGGCATTCTGGGTGTTTGCCAGTTTCCCACCCGACATGAATAACATTACTATTCTTACAAGTAAGAATTACAATTAAAGATGAAATTTTGGACACTCAACCTAGAATAAACTGTATATTATACTTATTAGGAACTTGCTCTGCAGCTATCCTCTCTAGAGCGGTCAGTTCTGCTTCACTGACTACTTCTTAGGAGCGCTTTCTAAGACCATATTCATAATCGAGCATCCCCCTACAAGGTGAAAGATTTCAGTTTCCATAGGGATCGATGCCCGTTTGAAGTGCTTATTTTTTTGCCTTTAAATTGAATTCATAACAGTGATGACAGCATCTCCAAGGGCTGTTCATCTGGCGGTCTTGATGGAAAGACAGCCTTCTGCTCAGCCAATAGACTTCGATGTTCGTGGTGCCGGGGGAACTACCACTGCCTTTGATCTTGCACTGGGTCATCGCCAGCCCAAGACAGGCCAAGAAGCAGTGAAGGAGCGTATCAAGGAACTGAATATCGAAAACGGGAGATTGCACTACGAAGCCGCCTTTTACGCCAATCTGGCGAATAACGTGTTGAGGAATCTATTTCCAGTACTACTGTCTCCAATTTCGCTTCTCTGTCTGCTTATGATGAAAAAGAATCTTCTGAAAGATGCTCTTGCTTCTCCCGAGTTGGGGAGATACATTGAGGGTCTGGCGCTCGGATCAAAGACGGGAAGGACACACAATATAGTGGCTTTGGGCCAAAGTGGTATGGCGTCGCAGACAAACCTCTCTACCAGCCCAGTCAATTCCCCCACGCATCAGCGGGTGGAGATCCCATTATCTGGAGAGGCAAAGAAGCCTGATCATACACTATACGGTATCATTGTTAGTCTCACAAGGGATAATGGCAACATGCGGCAGTCGATTGAACTGAACAAAAATCTAGTCCACGTGGTGTTGATAAAATTGATTCGCGAGGTACGAGAGGCAATTCATGGTATCTGCGCAGTTATCAATCAAGCCAATATAGTCATTGGGTACGCCAATAACATGTGGCAACGGGACGTCGGTTCAGGGTCAGCAGTGAGATGGCCCAGCCAACTGAAGCTCCCTACTGCTGATGGCAGTGTTCCGAGAAGGAAGAATTCCTTAGTGTGCAGCCTTCAGCCATTATCACTCAGCAGCAGGCAACCTAATTTTAGTCCAGGACAGGCTGAAAGCAGGTCCACGATTGAGTTAATGCGCCGATACGACATCTTGCAATATCAATCAGCGTGTTACAAATGGTTAATCAATTTGGCAAAGTTGCAACTCCTGCCAGCAATAGAATACCATCTAGTCGAACTGGTATCAGCCATACGGGATTATAGAACCACAAATCGAAATGCCCGCACGTTACTGCGGCATAAACTGAGAAGATCCTTTTAAGTAAACGAAGCATTCTTGTAAGAAATTGGAAAGGGAGAGAAGAACAAAGTCAAAATTCTCCTAACACGTGATATATTCACTTCATGTCATTATACAGCAGTGATTACCCCAAGGAAGTCAACGACGTCCACGTAACTATCCCATAGTTCAGAATATCCTCATAAATCATACAGTAGGGCTTCTATATATCGTCATCGCGTTGTGAACATGTGCCTTTCTCATCACGTCTGCCTTGACAAGATTCTTTCTCAGCCGAGTCTTCTATAGGGAGCCTGCGCTTTTGATATTCCTGACTCTCCAAATCCTGAACGGCCAGTTGATTTAATCCGATTGATACTCTTATCTTCCTCCGAGCCCATATCGATAATATAGCCATAGCGATGAGTAGGAATGGTATTGCGAAAGTCGAGAATGCTGTGAACTCGGAGGGCAAATTACGAGTGTGTAGCAAAAGGGCGCCAGATACGAGTTCCAGTGCGGCGACTTGTAGGAGGAACTCAGGAATCCAGGACATTGTCAGGTCTGCCACGTCGTACTGGGCCTCTACCGAGCGCGAAGTGCAGTGAACAATGCCAGTTATCAAGACTGCGGAGATGGCAGTAGATGCGGCGCCGGTCAAGAGGGCCAGCGACACCGCCATAGGCCCGCTTAGTCTATCTGCTCGAGACAGATCAAGAATTGTGACCCCCAGCGATGAAATCACGAGTGAACCTATGAAAAGGAAAAATGCATGGTAAAAGCTCAAAACAAGGCGAATAGCTCGCAGTAGGCAAGGGTTTGTTCCTTGATGAACTGCTAGAATTAGCCCATCGTTCTGGCTGTGGTTAGTTTAGCCACTTACGTATGAACATGGCAATAAGGTAGGAAGAGATTTCGTTTTCAAGTGTCAATACGGCGTCATTGGCAACGTGCCTCCCCGTCAAGCTACACTTAAGTACCTGCATGGTCAGCCAGATGCTCTGTTCAAATCTCCTCGCCCTGTATTTTACCATATCTCAAAGACTGATATAGGATAATCCCATTTGCCCGCAGGTTCGTCGCATTACTACTTGTGTTCTAGATGAGGTCCTACCCTTGCTTGATAACATATCTATCTTTGGATTTTGTTTACTACTAATGGAAGAAAAGTCCCCAGTCCCACTTAAATCTATCTGGTAGCACATGATGATGAGAGAGCATATGAGGCATTTAAGCGCAGTGAGGGTGAAGGGAAGGATAATGGAGCTCGAACTCTAAAAGTCAGAATTTCCAGCTAAATTATGATATAGAGGATATGAGGTTAGGTACTTGTACAGGATGGCAGAGGAATAAGAGTACCTAAGGCTTGGTTATACATCAGTGCAAATGATACAATGGTCCAATTAGAACCATAAGTGAAATTTGGAAATCTCTCCCCATGGATATATACATATATATATACTGAGTGGTGATTCGAACCCCTAGCCTTGATTTTACTTCTTGTGTTAGCATACACAGCCTTGAGCACCTAGAACCATACTCCAAGATGTCCGACACGAACGATACGAGTACGCCTCTGCCGTATACATCATTATCACTGATGAACGACAGCACTCTTAAGCTCGTGGACGATCGGAACAAGGCCCTCGCTTGCGAGAATGCAATCTTGAAAGCTAAACGCGACGCCTTGGAGAATGAGATCTCTTATAGAGAATATATTGTCTCATTACAACACCTGCTAGCCGCTCGGGGGAAAGAGCATATCCAATTGCTGGAAAGTATTACTGGAAAATAGAGCATTTGCTTCTGCTTTAAAGGATAGCCAAAGGAAAGCTACAAGAGCGAGCACATGAGTTTTGTTGGGGATTTTATTGTCGCTTTGGTTTGAAACCTGTCTCTTCCATCTCTGTTGGCACCACCGCTTGCAATAAGAGGCGATAACAGGACAATAAGATATATGGTTCTGATTTTTATCAGAAGCCTGTCTACAAGGGTCTAAAATCCCTTGACATGACGACCAACCAGAATCGGTATCGCACATCGAATCATCGAATTGAATATTTACAAGGGATTGTCCTGATTTCGGGTCTCCGTACCATTTGCTAGCCTCCGGCTAATTTCGTCATCATCCTGGAGCTGAAGTTCGTCTAATTTTCTTAATATAGGCGGTAGAAGATTGTCTAGAGTGTCTTTCTGCCACCTGATAGAGCATATTTAGTACTGTATATAATATGAAAAAAGGACTTTTACTTCTTAACTTACTTCTCAAACTTCGACGTTATTTCTTCCACCACCTCTCTCTTAATCTCCTCTTTCAATCCTTGCATCATCCTTGACGAATGCGACGTCCTGAAAGCATAGAATCAATCAGGCTATTCCTGATTATAAAGTTTCATATTCAAAATCAACTTACTGCTCATACCCGGTTTCGCCGTCGAAATTATCAGCAGCTAACTTTTGCAATTCATATCTAGGGTACCCAACTGTTAATCGCTCCCAAAAACATGAATGAAACTTTGGAGAACGAACGGATTGATTTCTGTTGGCGGCATTTCTGGAAAAATATGCCCGTCCAGAATCGATGTGTTTTCTATAAGCCCCGGAAAACCATTATTGAAGTCGAACCCGGGCTGAAAGCCAAGGTTGTCTTGATTGGGTAGAACCCCGACTGTATTTGCGTTTGCAATGTTTGAAGCAGCTACCATGTTTGCCTGCGCAATCTGGTGGGAGCCGGGGTTGTGAAGCTGTCCGTTGCTGTGGCTGCCCTGTAGGATGCGGGGTTGCCGCGAAACAAAAGCATCTTGGGAATGAGATTGGTCGTACGCCGTCGGGATGCTCCCGGGTACCTGAAGCCCATTATTGGCCTGTCGCTGTCTTGAAGGATAACCTTGTGTAAGTGGGGAATGGTGAGACGGCAGATCCTCGCGATGCTGCGAGTTTGAATGGGTAGAAGAATCGACCTGAGATGGACGCGGGTTACCCTGCGGACCGTTACGATTTTTTCCGGCGCGGCGAATCTCCCTTCTTTTAGCCTGGTTTTTTCTTGTCATTTTCCATATATTAGAAAGAAGGAGCTTAACAAAATTTTGGTGGCTTAAGGTAAGAAGTTGGGACTACGTCGTGTTGTTACGTCCCGGCGACGAAGTTGGAATTATTTCATATGTCACGGGGGGGAACAATTACTGCAAGCCTTTTATTGTTGTCGTGTCTCCCGACAGTTTGGTAAACCCCAATATGCAGTCATGGGCACGACCAACAAACACTCAATCGAAGCTGGTCTGGTCGGACGTTGTCCCTCCTCGACAAGAACGGGAAGCATATCATTTTATGAGGTAAATTAGTAGTAAAAGAGACATATTAGAACAAAGTCCTATGTAGAGATATCTAATGCTCGGAGACATGGCCATGCTAGCATTCTCAGAACTTCTCAATCTGATGCTTTCGTCGCACGCGCAGGACTGTCCAGCCAGCCAACATCGGACTGGACTTGCGAGTGCAGGGAACCTCGTCCGATAACAAACGGGCTTCAAATTGTCTCACGTATTCCCTGCATAAACTCACGCAGGTCCAGTCCCACTCTGTGAAATTGAGCTACTATACATAGTAGCTTTCTTACCCCTGCATCACACAATCACGATGATGAGCTATCATGTCGGGCAGGCGCTCCAGGAACGAATCGTTCTATTACTCGCTGTTCTACAGACAGCCATGGAACCGCAGGGCTCTCAGCAAAACAGCTTTTCGACCATATGTCTAAATCCCATCGCGTGACCATTCAAAGACGTGACACTTCGCAACGATTAGACGACGCTCCACTAACCTTTCACTCCAAGCCAAGTACGGATTAGTTTTTCTTTTCTAAAACCCAACCATCAGAGAGGATTGACGATACAGTGCCCCTCACTGTAGTAAAAGTCGCGGCTCAGGCCTTTTCGCCCTACTATCAGCGAAGGTGTCCTGTACGGTATCACCGACATTGGCACTGTGTGATAAGGCCCACGCAAAGCTCAGCTTTGAGCTAACAGTTAGTAGCCTGAGAATGTGCGAAGTCCTTCCCGTTTTGGCACTAGTGTTATGTATCCTCTGTTGGTTGTCAAGCACCTTCTTTGAACCAGACAGCGCACTGGTATCTACCGCAAAAGATGAGTTCGACAACTAGCCTCCAATCTAGCCGTATGTCAAGCAAAGTCTATAGATTAGTTAGAATTAGACAGTATACTTGGGGTTTGACTATTATTGGAGCCCTTACCGACGGGCCTTGAAAGCGGAAGAGGTTGGGAGTTGCCTTTTCTTTAGCGGCTAGATGCATCCACTATGGGTGTGAAATTGTGAACCAAGTAAATAACCTATGTGGCTCGGAGAGGATCCTTCCCGATCCGCTCGCCCGAGAAGCTTGAACCGTGTCAGATGGAACAAACCATTGCAGGGATCCAGCCAAGTGCATCACGCTTGGACGCAATTAGAAAAAAAAAGACACGCGGCAGGCGGGCCGGCAAGGGGCTATTGGTGCTACTCGCCAACGGATTGATTATCCGTAAGTACCTGCTGGACCAACTATGCAAATTATCCCTGTCAGAACATGACCACGAGTCAGGTCGGGGGGGGGGGGGGGGCAATTTCTTTGCCATGAGTCTAAAAAAAGCCTTAACCAAGAACAACAGGACCTATCAGGCCCCTTAAGAAGAGTAATGTATTTTTGAGGCTAGAAAGGGTAACCTTAGATGCAGAGATTCTACTGAGATTTTTGCCGATATCTTGCTATAATGAAATTCGTCAGGGTAGAAGCAGAGAGCTCCAAGCACAAAGCAATGTTCTTTGAAGCGGGCCCGATTTACCCATTCAGTATTAATAATGATGCATGTGGATTCGGAAGCGGCAGCCTAACTCGCATGCACTTGACGTCCCGTGATACCTACCGCCTCACGATCGACGAGCCATGATGTCAACGGCTGAAGGAGTGGAGCTCCCCAAGATATTAACCCTACCTAACGCGTACGAAGCACGGCACATACTTCCCTGGACAGAATTAATCCTTGCCTGAGGAATAATTACATACAGTATTGAGCACTTGCACCTTCCGCTCCAAAATAACATGCTCTTTGTTAAATTCTGGGGCGGGGACGTTGGGATACATGGCTGTACTTTGTAAGCAGATGTTTTGTCAGAATTAGGCCGTCTTATGGGCCCGTAACCAATTTCTGGCTGAGCGAGCGAGGTATCCAGAAGTACCGCTGTTGCCTAGCGGTCCGGGCGCAAATCCGGAGAAGTGGAGACATATTGACAGTGCGAATTGAGAGTACTCTCACCTCAAATTAGTCACATAGGTACCTTGATACGTACGCTACCACGACCAGATAAGTGCGTACACAGTGTTGATATGTACAGTTAATTGACATGTGGGACAATCTTTTATTTACAAGGTTATTGTATGAGAGGAAGGTGCAAGTGCTCAATACTGTAACCCGTCAATATCGGCCAAAATAAGCCGCCGGGCGTAATAAATTGTATTGTATTGTATTGTAACCCGTCAAGATAATGTAAACAGATTTCAGATCCTTTGAAGAAGATGACTCATCTCTAGTATGATCGAGATTTGGCAGGTACTTTTATTCATCATTGCGAAAGAGATGAAAAGAAAGACAGATATAATGGATTGAACCTGGAAAAATGATAACGGAAAAAGTGTGGCATGGGCCAAAGCTGAACGAATACGACGATGGACGCATTGAATTGGAAAATCCCTCAAACCGTCAAGGGTCACGATCCTCCCCCCACCGCCCCACTCCTTCACACATTAGATATATCTCAACAATCATCATTGTCAACACACCTTGGACCCGACACTCTGGTACCGAGTCTCTGAGTAACCTGATTTTCTAACCAGCTAACTCGAAACCGCCATGTTGAAGAACATCCGCCCTGTTGCTGATGGCTTCAGCTGTTGGTTCGACAATGCATGATGCATTATCACCTGGTTTCTATCTTTCACTGTTTTTCGTCACATCCGGCGCATCCTTACGATCTGCAGCTTGCGCTCTCCGTTCAGCAATCATGGCCCGTAGGTCCCATATCGGCTATTTGCCCTCGAGCCCATATGGTTTTCCTTGGCAGAACTGGGAGGCAACATCCTTGGTCCAATATGGAACTGTTTCACAAGGCCGTAGGCCGATGACCGATGTTGGAGCTTGGCTGTTGGTTGGTATTGTCTGCACCCCGGCAAGACATATGGAAGTGGGCAAAGTGTCTAGTAGAGAGACTGTCGACTCGTTCCGAGGACTTCGAAGATGATAATTGCCATCTGCAATTACTGCGACTCTTGATCTGCGGTAAACATGGGTGCGCGTAAACCCAACAACTCTGAGGGATACAGGAAGCAAGCCGTCCGAAAGAGGAGCGAAACAGGAATGAGGAGTGCCTTCCACTTCGCACAAGATTGCGGGACCCTTGCGGCGTTCTTGTTCTATGATCCCTTTCAGAAAAAATATCGGGGTGTTCACAAGAGTCCGCCTGATATGCCAGACCCTGATTGGAATGAAGTGGTAGGCAAAGCACCCAGACCCTGAAAATCGTGCATCGTAGCGCTGACAGTAGGGGGCAGATGAAAACGATCATCAGTGAGCAGGTTGTTGAGAATGGCGAGCTTGTGAAGGCCTCCAGCCGAGGACGAAAAAGAACGACAAGCTCGGCCCGGGCAAAGCCGACAAAGGTGCAGAAATCGATAGGAGATCCGCCTCGACGGCGAGGAAGGCCGCGCAAGAATCCCATCCCACCACAAACACCACCTCCACGCCGCGAATCTGTTGTTGATGTAATCACAGTCGCTGGCGATGAGTCACCTTGTTCATCAGAAAGCAGGCACAGGCCTCAGATCCAACAGACCCCAATCCACGATGCTGGCACTTATCCCACCCTTCAGATTGAAGAAACGCAAATTTCTTCCGGGTTAGCAAGCCCTGTCCGGGTAGTCTGCACACCACGCATTTCGACTTTAGGTGCCCTAAACGAAAGGACGTCTGCATCAGCCGAGGTTAAGACGCCGAATGATTACGATCGTTCGTCCCGCGCAGACGACGGTGATAGGCCTACCCAAGCTGGTCCTTTTGAGTGGATAGGAACAAGCCATACTTGGGGTGACCAATATACTCTCGATGATTTTGGTTTTGGCATTGCCACACCGAAATTCGATCCGTTGGCTGAGAGCCACTCAGCCGTGGCTGATGGCCAAGCCCTCGAGCAGCACCGGCATCCCTCGCATGCCAATGACATCCAGGTGCCCGGTGAAACAACCAACAGATACTGTGTGCATGGTCCCGACGTACTTGCGACACCGAATTCGCCGCAACAGGCGGTACACCCTACATCTACGACGCCGCCAACGGTGCGCGGAAGTATACAAGCCGTGACTGGTTCAGATCTTGCGAAGAGAGTCGTCAAGCGACCAAACCGGGCTGAGGTCTTTGCCATGTTGCAAGCAACTCTTGACCAATTCAATGCGCGGCATTCCCAAGCGTCTACGGAAATTGGTAAAAAGTATGATATTTGTGTTCCAACTCCCGCTGCTATTATGGTTTGATGGCATGCGTTAGCGATATACTTGGATACATACATACTGTTCCAAGGTGTCAGAACAAGACATTCTTTACGACTACTAGTACATGGATTCTAAGTAGAATTATCTTTCTTTAAGCTGCATATGGCAGAACAAATAAGCCTTTCTTTTCTTCTTTACTTATTTTTCACCTAATATATAACCGTGTGATTCGTGTTGTGTCTAAACGAGAACAAAGAGTATAGTACCAGATAGTCTAGACCTATTACATTGAAACGTCCGCATGTCTTAATTCGGCGATCTCTTTTGTCACGCAAGAATCTTCTCTAATGCTCTAAGGCATGTATGCAAAAACCAGCTAATTTAAGAAGGTCTGGCCTGCTGTTTCGCGAGATTATCATTGGTTAGACACTTGTTGGCGAGGATAACTTATGATAAGCCCAATGGCGGGGGCCAGACGTTCGTGGACCTCGAGATCTGTGTTCATATATTCTCCGTTCAGCCCATGTCCTGCTGATATTTGACATTGTAGGCGTGCAAATAGTAGCAAATTTGAAGACCGAAAAGAGCTTCCTTCAAATTTGTGTCCTATAAATTAATCGGTATCTCTATGCTCTTACATATCACAAAACCATGACAGTGATCCTGAAGCAGAAGTCACTTAAAACTCTAAGGCGAGCTAGAATGAAACTTGCTTCGTCGCATGCACACCGTGGGTTATACCACCTTTTGACAGAGGAGCAGGTCGAGCCCCATTCACCTGGCACGTCAGAAAGGAGATGGGAGACGAGCTGTTCCTCACCCGACAGTAAACCGGAAATCCCTATACCGCCAGTCTGTAGTAACAGTTTAAGGGAGAGTCATAGGGGAATTGAGAACTATTGTAATATTCCCGGTATTGTGATTCACCCGCCACCAGTGGAGGACAGCTCCAAAGGAACGAAAGAAGACGAGATGGATGTATTGTGTCAACGCGTTAGCGAGCAGCTGAAAGTGTGTTCTGGACGCTGAAGGGAAGTATCTAGAGCACAAGTAAAGCGTAACACATTTAAGTGCTTGGAAGATTCAGAACCACATATTCCCGTTACTATAGATTCTTTTGAGGAGCATAAATAACTTTTTGTCTTTGACGGCCGTGCTTCCGCTTCCTAATATTGTATCTGCATTCGTTCTAACGTCCGTCGGTACTCCTTGTGATATTTCTCTGCCACAAACTTCCGTCAATGAGATTTTGGCAAACTTTCATGGACTTAGAAAGATCGAGCAATCGTATGGACCTGTTTTCCACTCGCAGTTTCGATTTCAACATGGCGCAGTAAAGTTGATCGATCGAGACTTCAGCTGGCGACTGGATGTTTTGAATATGATACGGCAAGTCGGCGTCAGCCATCAAACCATAAATACACTGGTTTTCGAAATCAGATAATTTATGGTCAAAAAGGTGCCAGAAGGCACTCTTGATGCCTCCAGATGCTTCGAGGAGGCCATGCCCGAGTGCTATTATATGTCCCGTCTGGCCTTGATCCAACGTCTCTGTTTCTAGCCATTCAGATCTCTCGAAGAATATTTGAAGCATGGATATTTCATCTCGTGCCATCAAGTCTCTCGGTCCTTGGGAGTGGTAATCAGGGTATAAGCTGAGAGCCATGATCTGAAGATATAAACAGAACCGGGTCACAGTTGGCCTATCGGCTTCCTGGGCAGAGTGGTCAGCGATATGGCGTTCGGGTAATCCCCCCTTGAGGGATTTCCGTAGTATTTAAGCCCACATACCTTTAAGTTATCTCCGAGTGCCTTCCAGTGGGCTAAAAATCTTTTGGTATGTTGTTGGCTTCTGTCATTCATGGCTTTGGATTTACTCTTTCTTTTCCTACCTGTTGCTTAAAGTTGCTAACAAAGTATTAACTTAGTTTGGACTCTTTTGTTTATGGAAAGATATATATACAGTATGTCAGATGGACGATGAATTTGGTTATTAGAGCATATCAGATATTTATCTCTTCTCTTCGTCAAAAGTGGATCCACTTCGCTCTCACGATGTAAGCTGGGCTTTTTTTTTGACTTGTTGCTAGATGAGCCTTGATGAAGAAACCCGAAATTACATACCCTGTATCCCATAACCCGATGCTGCGTTAGAAGTGGGCGCTTTAAAACACCCGCCAGCATTCAACCTTTCTTTTTCATTCTTTGCCTCCTTCCCCCCTTAACTACATGGGAATTTCAAGTTTAGTTTCCCTCCCGATACGAGTAATGTTACTGATTTTGGGGGTCAGAACAACGATTAAAGATGAATTTTTAGAAACTGAAACCGAAATGCACTGTATAGTATTTAGATATATGTATCCCCAGAACGATACCCCCCTCCTGATGCTGGATATGGCGCATAAGGCGGGGGTGGCTCTCTTCCATCCGGTATTATACACAAATCCAGCATCTTTTCCGACACTGATTCACCCATCAAGGACAATGAGGCGGTACCTGCGTAGTCTGGTGGAGCTGGGAGATTAGATTGCACATCAAAGCCGCTGTTTGTAGGCAGAAGTGGTCGTTGTCTGTTCAGATAGGGTATGTTAATATGTTGCCTTAATGTGCTGGTGTCCGCGCTAATGTTCTGAACCTGAACGCGACATTTCTTCTTCATATTGAAAGCCCGAAAACTGAGGTTGATCTTTCCCATTTTCGTTTTAAACAAAATAGACAACGTCCGGGCACTGTTACCTGGCCTCTCCGAAAACCTGCGGGATGAGAGGTCCAAAAGGGGGTAGAACCATTCTTCTACTACAGTACAATACCTACAAATTCATTCGCGCATGATTCAATTCGGCATCATCCGCTCATAACATATCACTACTCTCCCTTTCAAACCATCCTTATGCGCTATGGCTGAGGCTTGATATTGTCAAGATTGTGCATAAAGACTCGGGGATTTCCGGACCATACTGTAGTACCTGAGCAATCGTTTATCCGCTCGAACTGAGATACAGAGGTTTATATACAGTGCATTCCAGGTTCAACTTCCAAAATTTCATCTTTAATTATTCTTCCCACCTGCGAAACTAGTAACGTTATTTATATGGGGAGGGAAACTGAACCTGAAATTTACTGCATTTAAAGAAGGCTAACATTTACTATCTCAATTGCTAAGAATTTCCCAAACTAGAGTGACAACGAGGCTAGAGATGAATCGATTGGACAGTGAGGAGGCGTGGCAACTTGTTAAGGAAACATTCAATGCCGTTCGCCAAAGTATACCTTTAGGAACCCCAAACATCGAATCCTGGATAGAAGCCATGATATTGGGCTATGAGGTTCGTGAGGAGCACGAAGACGCGTGGCATCTTACTCAAGAAACATTCAACGATTTCTGTGAATGTAACCCTTTACATTCTGAACCTGTCACTCCTTGGGTAGAGCGCATGTTGCTGGGTTACGAAGCCCGTGGGGAGCATGAAGAAGCATGGCAGCTTACCGAACAAATGTTCAAGGCCGTCCTTGAAATTCACGGTAAGCTGACTGCCCCGGCCATCGGTCCTTGGATAGAGCGCATGATACTGGGACACGAGACCCGCGGGCAACACGGGGAGGCACGGCAGCTCATCCAGCAGATATATGACGTATACACCGATCACAAGCTCCCGTTTACAGAACTTGGTGGTATGGGGGTCTTGTTCCGACTACTCTGCGCCTACCGGTCATCTGGATGGCTGGCGGATGACCAACTGCTTCTCAACATCATTTCACGACAGGAAAGGTTGGATCTCCTGAATTCCGACAAGCTTTCCCTCTCTTGTCGCTCCTTACTGTCGCGCAGCCTTCGTTATGATCGAACTGGGTGTACCTTGATCTGTTTGCGTTTGGGGGAGGGTAGCGGCGAGCTTCGAGTTCACTCCGATGTTCTCTGCTATTGGTCCAAGTACTTTGAGCGTGCCCTGTCGGGTCGCTGGCCGTTTCCGGACTTCTTTGACGTGAATCCAGATAATGAGTTCAATCTGCTGTCCTTGACGAAAATCTTCGACGATTTCGTTTATTCAGGGTCCTACAATAGCGAATCGAGTGAAGAGCGCATGACAGAAAAAGTTATCGCCGAGTACTTCCAAATTGATTACTTAATTGGGATTTTACAGTAGCAGGAAGCTGTTATACCGCATAAACTGGGCTTTTCATCTCAAAATTCTCTTGTATTTCTTGAAAGTACGCGGCTATTTTGTTATATCTTTGTTTGGCTCCCTCGGCCAAAAAATAAGGATAGCTTTGAACTCGACTGGACTTGAGCTCTCGATGCAGTATCTAATAAGGAAAGGGAGTAACCTCTTAACACGCCAGCGCCATAAATTCACATGTGTGTTTCCCTCGACACCTCATTCTAGGTCAGCAACATCAAGTAGTAGCAAGTCTACGTGAGAAGTATGACGACCATTATATAGAGTAGCAAATAACTTGTGACCACTTTTGCAGTAGACGAAGCTTCGACTGTTCACGGCTACATGGATCAGTAAAAGGACTTTTACCTGTACTAATATATGTACAGTACATATGACATGATAGACTTGGGTGCTTGTAGAAGCGGCAGTCGCCAAACCTTTCAAAGGGAAGCAACAAGATTTGTGGCATGTGACTTGTTTTGAGGCTATTCGGACTACCGTGTAGGATTCCTCTGCGCGTGTGAATGAATGAAACATAGATTGGCAACGTTAATGGAGAAAAGAGTAAAGTATGTTAGACATATTTTCCCTGTAGCCTTTTTCTACCGTTGTTATGTTATTGATCTATGAAAAAGAGGATTGGCTTAGATTAGCCATTACCTCCGTAATACAGAAACTGGAGAATCACGAAGATAGAAAAGGGAAAAGAGTGTATGTTATTCGTCTTATAAGAAAGGGTCAGTCTGAACGGCATTTTGTTTGTGTTTCGGTCGAAGCCATCCCATATCAAACAGAATGGCAGAAGAAGCGTGGGCCCCTTTCCATATTCCACAACCGGAGGTCCTGCCTCACATTGATCCAGGCTGCCTAGCAAACTGCTCCTGCCCGAACTGCGATAAGGTCTTTGATGGTAGACTGTTCTTCTTTACTCACTGGTCGTTGATGCGCTATGAAGCAGACATCCTTGTATCGATGTACCAGGACCGAATTGGCGCCCGGTTGGGATGCCCCATCCTTTCGATCTTCAGAAACCGCCACATCAGCATCTGGGGGAAAAGAGAGGAATTCAGAGACGCATTTGCTGATATCAAAGTGTATGTGTATTCTTCACTGATACTACTTCCGCGCGTTGTCAAGTGGAGACAGCCATGGGAGAAAGTCCTCATGTCAAGAAACCACAAACGCAAGGAGCCTTTGCGCTTCGATAAGACAGAAAGATTCCAGGAGTGGGCGGCTATCTCTGCATGTCCTCCCCATCGAGAGGTGGAGTTCTATAGAGCTGCAAAGTACCAGCTCCTAACCGCTTCAAGTAGCATGGCAATGCAATACGGAGACGGAACGGAGTTTTGCAAGCATATTAGTCTCGCGTTTCCAGATCTGAAGTTTTTTTGGGATGTAATACAGGAAACAGAAGACGCGAAAGACGGTGTCAGGAAATGGCTTCACCCGGAATGGAGGCCTGGAAGTGAGAAGTATAGTGAGCTTAGCCTCAAACCCTTCATCCCTGTCCAACATAAATCGTAAGGAGAAGTATCCGAAATACGGATGGCCTATTATTAGAACTGTACAGTACAGTACAGTGAATTTAGGTTTAGGTTCCCCTTAAATCGAAAGTGGTCATGCGATGGTGCGTATGATGTTGATTGAGCTAAGTAGTT
>NJCR01000503.1:397-16136 GCA_002234235.1 Fusarium hostae | reverse complement strand
TGTTCGGCTGATGGAGGTTCTCACCGTCGGCGCCCCTCTTCTCAGGACAGTGTAGCTTTGATTACTGGTAAAAGGTGCTTGATCTTGTCGTGTTTCCTCCTTGTATCCTACGATAAACTGATGTTTATTACCTACGTTGATGATAAAAGTATCTAAAATCTTCGGTTTACGAGGAAAAGCAACTCAAGCTCAAGGTCGGTATCGGTCGTGGTTGAATGCCAAACTTGTGTCTGAAAGATCTTGGCTTAGTATGCTCGACTCCATTTCGAATAGTTAAGTTACCCTTGATTTATAAATCTCTTGAGCACAACGAGAGGTCTGATCCAGAGTCCGTGTATACCCTACTAGGTAGTTTTTCAAATCACCGTCGTAAGCCAGACTAGTCAAATGCCCACTTTGAAACCTGATAAGACGCAACACACCTTGCTTTGTTAGATTCATCGCGCGACCTTAAAACCACCACTTCGGTAACACAGCGATTGTGGGCGGCCATTGACTATCGACTGTGTAAAACCAGCCGAGCCATGGTTTTCTCCGCTTAAACCAGATGCCCTACATATCTGGGTTGTTTTTAGATTTTCGAAATCGTAAAGCCATTACGACATAAACGAAGATTGATTTATATCCAGTTATTTTAGCAAGATCTAGAAACTCACTTATTTAACGGTTAATTACTTAGCCCCGGTAGTAATGATTATGGCTGCCAGAGGGACGACGTATCCAAGCGATGGGTGAAAAGAAATGAGAGGGATGAATGTGTTATTTACAGTTGCGCGTAACTACTCTTAACGTAAAGACGAGCAAGAGTGAAACGAAACGAACGGTATACGAAGAAGAAGAAGACTCTTTTGAAAGAGCGTTATCTATAATGAAGTCTAAAAGAAAAAGGGGGGAGGGGCAATGATTTCGCTAACTCTTGGTGTATAACAGATGCTGTGTAGGTGGCGTTAGATGACAACCTTGTGAAAAGAGTGAAGAGACAAAAAAGAAGGACGTGATCTTCTGTTCTAATGCTACTCTGACGCCTAAGCATGGAGCTAAGAAACACACTTTGCCGCTGAGGTTTGAGACTGAAATCATTGCCATGTCAGAATTATGTAACATTAATTTTACTCATGCAATTGGCCACTAGGTTCTGAGAGCGATGCTATCCAATCTCCTACTTGCTTATTGACATCAATGCCCGCCTCCCATATACACCAGTGAGAGCCGGATACGGCTCTGCACTGCAGAGCTTCGAAATATCGCGACATCCCTTGTATCATGTCCACGGTGACCTTGCTTTCCTGGCTAGCGGAAATATAAAGGGCTGGCATTGTGAAGGAAATCGGCTTTTGCGGGAACCCCAGCTCTTCATCTTGGTTGTAGGCGCGTGTTCGGAAATGAAACCAGTTGAGAGCCGCTTCCACTCCGGATTTACCTTGAGAGAGATATTGACGAGCGTACACCAGATATTCTCGTCGAGAGATTGTGCCAGATTGCCTGTGTTTTGCCAAGTGCCTGAAGAGAAGTCGAAATCCGCAAGTAGTACTGATTTTGCCACATAGTTCAACCCCGTCCCATCGGTGGACCTTCCCTGAATGATTCTGAACACTAAGTGACCTAGGGCCGAACTCGAGAACGGGATCATCGGGCGTGAGGAACACAGTGAACGGAGGAATAAATGGAGCAGATATGCTGAAGATTCCCAGCACCAAGTCAGGATGCCACATAGCTGTTCGCCACACTATAGCACCCCCGAGGCCATGGCCGCCAAGAATAATCCGCTTCTCGCCAACTAGGCTTTTTGCCAAAGCTTTGATGTCGTTGGCGACGCTTTTGAAGGTATAATTCCTTAGGTTATCTGGCTTGTCACTCCCACCGCAACCTAGCAAGTCTAGAGCAACCACTTGGTAGCCCATGGAAACGAAATAAGGAATCTGATACCTCCACCCGAAGGATAGGTCAAGAAACCCGTGTAGGAGGAAGATGGTCTGAACAGGGTCAGACGCAGGCAGCGCTCTGACATAGCTGTATGATTTACCGCCTACCGTACTCGTTGAAGTTGCGACTCTGGGATCGCCAGGTACGAGCTTAAAGCAATCTGCCATTGGGAGCTATACCAAAATTTAGTAACATTTGTTAAAAGTTATGTTAAGGAGGTAATCCAGGGCTTAGTAGAAAGAGGGATGGATTACACCAAGCTTCTTGCTATAGAGTTGCGAGACTAGTATTGCAGCATGTGTGCTTTATGAAGGATCTTATAGCTCAAGAAAGCTGTTCAACATTTAGAAAATATAGTGTATTTCTAATTCTAATATGGCCATCTAGCCAGAAGGTCTTTGTGGTTGGTAGGGCAGTGATTGCCGACGTTGCCCTCACTGGGACAAAAAACATGATTTCTACCAAAGTTTTGTGATACAGTATAGTAGATCCGCGCATAGGAAAAAGCAATCTTGCAATAGCTATTCGTACCGCGCCAGGATGAAGATGACTACACGTACTATCTACTTTGATATCTCTGGCCATCACTCTGAATGTCTGGATACTTTCTGATGCGTGAGCGCCAGAGCTTGTGTATCGTCCGCAAAGGCCAAACAAATCTCCTTCAACCGTGGCCAATGCGCGAAATGTGCAACAGTAGTCAAGTGATCCCGCATATCTGCTCCGCAAGGTTCATCTCTCGGGATTCGGATTGTAAGCCTCTGCACCAAAGTCTCGACGGGATCCATGTCACAAGCCCAGGTGCCGAGGGCATCATCAAGGAAAAGTCCGAGGTTGTTGAAGGAAATGATGAAGTGATTTTCTATGTAGAAAATCCTGCGTGCTTCTTCCAGTAGCTGATAGGCCGTTCCATCAAAGCCAAGATCTTCTTTGACGAGTGCCAATAGTTTATCAATGATGTTTAGCCAATCGCCCGGGCCATCGACATAGATAGGATTCTCGTGAACCAGATAATCACGAAAGATTTCCAATGGCCATTTTGTAGGCTGATCCTCTTGACCTTCCATTTCTGGCAGCCTTGGCATACCGAACAGTACGTTTCTTCGTGTATTCTAAGGGCAACCGCTGTTTGTGATCTTAGGTATTTGGATGCATCTTGAATTCTTTATAACTAATGAAGGAACTTTATACAAATAAGTAATACAAGTTCAATATTACGACTTATTAAGGCCGACTTAGTATCATAGTTAATATTTTTCGTGTTCTTGTTTTTCTCCCTCTTCCTCTCTTTGTTTCTATCTTGTCCTCGTTCCATCTTTTTCTAGCCCCATCTAGTTGCATTCTTTCCAGCTGTAGTGCAGGGCTGCTGGATCAATTCCAATATCGGCGATTTCTCCAAGATTTCTTCCGGATTTATTTTCTTGAATACGTACAATATCATAACATGCGTCTCCCTGTTGTACAATAACGATCTCTGGGGTATCTGCTTCAAGCACGCTATCGTTTCCCTGGAATTGGCATAGTGTGGATATACCATCTGAGGGATTTGCTTTTTCCTCAAGCGAATCCAAATCACATAGGTTAGACCCAAACATATCTGTGAGGGGGTCGAAGGTATTCAACTCGTCACCATCGACTGGAGCGGTATATTGCGCCTCGTCCAAGTGCGAAATGGGACAGTTATGGCAATACCAAAAGCCATTGGCGTCTTCGTAGTCACTTAGAGATAAAAGGACTGTTTGGGCGTCGTCCAGTTGCATATCTTGTAAAGGAGCGTCATATTGCAACATTTCGGGTGTGGGTGATGAAGAGTTTAAAGATGTCTTCTTTGGGTCAATACCCACGGGAGACTCAAATGTCGACGCCATGAAGGGAGGATTGCGTTGATTGAGGCCGATAGATTTGATGTATGTGCAGAAGTCATTATTTTATACTTTATCATGGGGCAACTGCGGGTCCTCTGCGAGGATCCGTGTTCATGTTGTAATGATTTGACGGGGGAACGGATTCCGAATCTGGATCCTGGTTTCTTCTAGAATAGCAATAAGCTCTCTCAACCTTGCCTAAACTACGCCTCAACACACCAGGGTGGGAAGCTATCCTTGCGGCTTTAGCATCTCTGTCCCCACGCGGTCTCTGAGGGGCGGTAAACTCTTTGTATAACTACTGACCCGCTCAAATCCGCAACGCAAGAGTTCTCGTTCTAGGCTCGTCTTCCTGAGTACCTGTCGACTACGTCCAGTTAATAGTCACACGCGAGATCGGAGATCTGAGTCCTGCTTACAGGGATGTCTTATGAAATGGAAATACTGTTATTTTATATGTACAATCTCGGACAAAGCTTCTAACGTAAGTCTAGGCGAGCTGAATGGCGTAAGCCGTAGATGCGTGTTATACTGCGTCTTGCCTCTTCATTTTTAGAAGGGTGAAACTAAAACAATTGATCCCAAAATGTAATATAGTAATTCTATTCCCATCTTCAAATTTAAAAACACTTTTAAAGCCCAGAAGTCATTTTTGAACGATCGATGCTTTTTTCTTTTTTTTCCTTTCTTACTCTCAGTTACCCTACATCATTGCGGATGAGTGTTATTTCATCTTTGCGGGGTTAATTCTTGCAGGAATTGCCAGTTGACTTGTTTTCATTTACTTTGCCTGGTCGAGACCATGGAGGACCTCTGTGCTAGCTCGACTCAGGATAGAAACCTGGAATATCGTCATTATCAAGATATCAAGAGAGCCCTAGCAAAAAGATGCAGAAACCAGTTAGCAGTCCATATTAGTAAGTCTCACCGTCAGGAAAAAGCCACATCGTCTGACGTGATCAAGAACGCCAAACAGGGCAAGTGATAGACCCCCTGCGCGTTCGGTTGATTCCTAAAATGACCGATTTCTACACATGGGCTTACACGCCAGGTGATTCACACCTGTTTACGAAAAACTTGGGCCAACACAGTATATCATCATACAAAGAGCTTCATAACAAGGTTGGAAAAACCTTTTTTGCAATACCGCGCTCCAGATTCTTACAGTTATCGGTGCCTCAGTACCCTACGACACGCGAAGAAGGAGATGCCACGGCCGAGATATGCAATCCAGCTTCTAGCTTATCGACCGTATCGGGAGCCGAAGCCTCCCTTTCTAATGATAGACGAGATGTGTTGCAATTAGAAGAAGATCTGATTATAGAAAGAACCTGCAAAGAGCAACTTCTTCTTGAACTGAAAACAATTCAGGCCGAATACGAGGCATTAGGACGACGTTTTGAATTGCAAGCCGAGAAAGCAAAGCAAAGCGAAGATCACTTGTTCAGTTGTTTTCATACGATGAGCAAAATGAGCGAATTGGCAGAACAAGTCAAGACAGAGTATGCGAATAAAGTAGATGTTACCGTATTTCCACATTAATAAAATGCTCTGCAGTAGTTCAAGTAGGTATACAGTACAGTGTGGTGCGGGTTTACCGTCAACAGTGTACTATTACAATGGGGCTCGACCCACGCATAGCCAGAGTCTGACATGAACCCTGCAATCTCAGTGCAATTTCTCAGTAGTAACAACCCCTTTCTATCTCGACGGTCTAGAACGGGGTGCCGGTGTTACGATTCACCTATGAATAATTCGGTATTCTGGAATATAACTTGCCTAATAATTGTCCCTTGGTCCGGTCCTGGATAGAGTCTACGTTCATTCATTTTCTTTTGACACTGATCTGGATGCTGTTAGTGAGCGAGCAAGACAGAGACTACAGTAGCGCCATCAGTAAGTGAGGAGCCTGCTGCATCTATGTAGGCCCTTCCGGATCACTTTTAACAAAATTATAATGGTATGCTGCTGACTGCGGGCCCACCCCTTGCTGTAGAATGCTTTTCTTCTCTTCTTGTTTGTGTAGTGATGAGCACTTAAAACTACCTTCTTTGCGATTTGATTATGTCTGAGATAAAGTATCCTTTTAGGAAAGAAAGCCAAGGCCAACGCCTGATGAACAACCTCTGAATGTCTAATAAGTGTACTTGGATTGCTGTGAATTCTATACAGGCTTGCACTGCTAAACATGACTCTATTTCACACAAGCCCTTTGCTTATAAATACTCACGCAGGATATTTCTTCATGCTTGAAAGCTATTTGGTAGCTCTAGCGTCCAACCCTATGTTCGCGCCGCATTTGAACCTTCAGGGATGTTACCGTCGCAAGATCTACTGACGGGTCCGTGGAAGAAAAGGAATCGTTTAAACCCAGCCCCCACGGTTACCCACAAGCCTCTTCAGCTGCGCTAGTAACCTCCCTATCGTCTCATTTTGTACTCCTTGTACCCCCTGCATGTGATGAACAACATCCATTAATTGGCTGACCTGGAGCTGAAGACTGGTGATTTCCTCTGTTTTGTTAGAGATCGATAGAGCCGTCGGCTTTTCTATTTGACAATTCAACCGTGTTATATGTTCTTGAGGCGGACTTTCGACATCCATGCGCCAGGATCGTCTCGTCCTTGTCGGTAAGGCAGAGCTAGAAGCAAAAGGCGAAGGGACTTCATGGCTGCTTCCATAGCCACTGCCTTGGAGAGAGTATATTTCACCCATTATTAGAGTGAGTGGAAAATAACCCGACGCGGAGAAAATCTAAGATTTATAGACTGCGCTGTTTTAAGTCATGGCCTCCTTGATCTACCGGTTAGTATTTTGATTCAACAGCAGGATGATGAAGAACTAAATCGGTCTCTTGTCAGGATTGAGAGGAAAATAGGCATGTAATTAGTTATACCTATGCCAAGCGAAGAATACGATTTCTACATTGCGCACATCAGAAAACCTTAATTTTCATTCTGTATTGAGCTGAAATTGATTTCTAGGAATCATTGTAGCGCTTTAGTTACTCGAGAGTATGTAGTTTTCTCACCATGAAACTGTGTATTTCCATACTGTCACAGTATTTGCTGCATTCTAGCATTTGACCTTGCATTCGATCACAGGAGCATATGGCCGCGTTCTTTCTATGAGCTTCATGATGCCATGGCGGTAAAATTGGACACACGTTTAGCCTGAGCATGTGGCCAACCCGATCATCTTTTTATTTTGAGTTCGGTCCAACTGAAACATAATTCGTATACACTCCCACAACCCTGAGTTTCATGGCTATACCCAGTTTCCAGCCATCATGTTGCATCTTTTGGTTGAACTATAAGCAGCAATTCAGACGGTGCAGAGCTACGCATTTGGCGTTGAGAGAACTATGCAGAGAGCCATGGCTGGCACCTGGATTTCAATACTATGGTCCTTCGCAACAACTAGATCGTATCCGGTGAGAGTTAATGAGCAGCCAAAGAGGAATATATAATACGTATACTGAAAAAATTTGTGCGTACTTTGGATGGCATGGCAAATCGAAGTATACGGTGCCTTCCCCTGATGCGTTCGGAGCGACCTCAATATCTTGGTGCCATGAGAGTAGGAAGAGTATAAAGCATACTGATGATGGCAGGGGCATAAAGCAGGGGATCTCAAGGGCACAATATGTGTTCTATGGTATTGTAATATAGACTGGGCAATTGTCATGGGCTATTGAATGGACAGTTGGTAGTGAATGCTGCCTGGAGTATGACTTTGGCTCTTTTATGTAGAGATGAAGCTGGCTGAGAGCGGGCGCAAACCGCGTGCCATAACTCGAAAATGTAAGTACCAATATTCGTCCAAGGCTGAATATTATTTATGCATCTTCTTTTGCATTCTTGAGTATTCGAAGAGTAATGGTAAATACGCAATTAAAGCTCTCAAAACATTACCGATGACAGACCATGCTGTGCAGCTCAAGTGATATACTAAGGTTGAAGAGTAGTAGGTGCGAACCTAAAGAACGGCTGCACTTTCGTATAATGGATTTTACTTTATTTCAACTTTTCTAATCTTATTGCTCGTGTTACATTAAGGGGGTGTCTACATCCACTCACAAAGCCATTTTATATCACAAGCTAATGAATGCTATAATAAAAGTATCTCCACTATAAAGCAGCCAGATTACGCATACCGCCTAATCGTTGATCCGTATTTTATCTTGACCATCCTTTGTACTTGAATATTCATAACCTATGTTGCGAGGTATACTCTGCAATATACCGTCACATGCTGCTGATGTTCCCGGTGCTAGTGGAGAGAAGTCACCAAAGTGTCACGATCCTTGTGCCATAAGACCTTGGACATTCTTGACACCTTTTGCAGTAAGTGGTAAGTTGTGCCGCTTGAGGTTATATACAAGACGTACTGCCTCCACTGGCGTCGCCTTCAGAAAATATCTCATCATGAATGACGGCCGCGGTGGGGGCGTGCTAAGGCAATAAGTATAGACGAAATCAAAACTCTGCAGCAGTTTTGGATAGCGATAGAGTGATCGGACGCTGTCTTCCAAGAAAGTCTTGGACGTAAGGATCTCAAGCAGCTTGAAAAATACTCCTGCTTGTATTCTAGCACCATGCCGTAAAAGTAATGACGCAAGGCCGGCATCGGCCATTTCAAGCGATAATGCTCGTTCGAGAAGAGCGTCCAGAAAGCAATTCAGTTCCTCAATGGAGAGCGCGGAATCTGGGCATGAGGCATACTTGAGGCGGCGGAGGATGTCAAGCAGCCTGCCCAAAACTTCGACCTTTTGATTCCTCTGCGCTAGCCAAGGCCTCTGAGAGAGTATGTATGTGATGAGATCAAAAATGTCACCAAAATCCAAATTCTGCGCCAGCCATTCGCATCCTACTCCAAGGGTCCACGACAAGGCGATGAACTGATGATTGCGGCTTAATTGATGGAGAGTAGGCCTGGAATTAGCTCCCATGTTTAAAAGTTGTTGAACGGTGGATTTCTTTCCATGATTTATTGCCACCATGAGCATCGAGCAGCCGTAGCCAAGGTCAGCGTCGACGTCGAGTTGAAACATTTCAATCATGAGTCCCAAGAGATTCGAGAGCCCGTGCCTTACAGCATCGCTAACTGCGTCAAACTGGAGAAGGCGTTGACGTATTGAAGCCCCTGAACGCAACAGTACTATTGCGGTAGATTCATTCTTGAAGAAAATTGCTTCAGCAAGCGGCGGCTTCCTGGTATTGGGCGGTCCGTCTGGTGATACACCATGCTGGATCAAAAAGGTAATGATATTATCTAGCCCCCGCCTAGCAGCGAGATGGATTGGGGAACACTGGAACTGTTCCTTCGCTTGGAGGTTTCCAGGATGGAAATTCCTTGCATCGCGACATATGTTGAATTTGGCACCGCTCCTGTGTGCGGCCGATAGTGTCCGCAAGGCGACATCTTGATTGGTGCACCAAGCAATCGCGTGGAAGACGGAGGATGACTCGTGGTGCTTCACGTCATTCTGATAGAGTATATGGTTGGAAATATGATGGAGGTGGCGGCAGCAGCGCGAGAGGGATGCTTGACCACTGAGTGAGCACAAACCCGCAATAAGCGAGATAAGTTCATCTGGTAGGCTAAGGATCATCTCAGCAAGGTACGAGACATAGCCATCTCAAAGGAGGGCTATATGTGGGAGGGAGAAGATCAAAGCACGGTAGGCATCATGATCTCAAATGTCAGAATAGAGTTGCACTATTTACACTCGCGCTGAGCACCCTGATAGCAGATATCGTCAAATGCCACAGCTGTTGTCGTATCATTTCTGCTAGTGGTCTCCATGTCGAGCGGTCTGATGCGCCGTTCGAACACATATCGGAAGCCCACCATTTCCTACGATGGGTTCACTGCTGGACGGGACGTGAGTGTTTCCTGTATTGGAAACAAAATAGACTTCAGGCAGGCGGGGATGGTCGAAGCACTGGGAAGCTGTATGGTTATGAGAAGTCTAGGCTGGCTGGAGTTCGAAGACCCATCTCGACTAATTAGACTAGATAACTGCATTTAGTTGACCTACCATCCATCCTAAGTTCGATTACCCACAAGATGCGGGCAGGCTATGTCCTCAGTGGGTGGAAAAGGAACAAGAAAAGTGACATGTACCTCGCTGCTAGAGAGATAAGAATAACAACAATAATAATACATACAGTGCATTTCAGGTTCAGCTGCTAAAATTCGATCTCTAATTGCTGTTCTCGCTTGCAAAAATAGTAAGATTACTTATATCGGGAGGGAAACTGGAACCGAAATCCCCTTGTACAGTGCATTCCAGCTTCAGTTTCCAAAATTTCATCTTTGATCGTTGTTCTCACGCGCAAAAATAGTAACGTTACTCATATCGGGACGGAAAGTGAACATGAGATTTCCTGTGATAAAACATGCAACATGTCATTAGCAATTCAACTTTAAATCAGTGGTATAAAGTTCCTTCTTTCCGTTGGCGTTTGTTATTAACCATTGTCTTTTTCTTCTTTCACTCTTTACCTAATTGCGATCATACTAACCCCTGACATAGAGATAGATTTCCATCCTCCCATACCGCTACTCACCCGCGATCTTTCCGTTTTCATAGCCATTGTATACGAGTAGTGCCAACCCCTCTATGTGCCTATAAATTGTAGATACTCGTGTATAAGCAATGCTAAACCTAGCCCGTCCCGAGTGTCCCGGCCGCGGGCGGCTCATACAGACCCCGTGGTCAGCCAATGTCATCATAAAAAAGATCCTTGTATGGACTCAAGTGGGAGGTCGTATCTTATATGGCATTCTTGCTGAAACGCAGGATAAGAATTCTTGGGATTGGCTGCATATTGAATCTCTACTATGGGCGTTTGAAGACGGAGTTGATCTTCGCATGTTACATTACACTTCCCGACCATCGCTCTTGTATGATGGAGACCCAAATCTAGAGATAGAAGATATCCTGGGGCACTATGAGATGAAGGATGGGCAATGCTTCTTTGCAGTTAAGTGGAAGGAATTTACATTCCCTACTTGGGAGACAGAGCTAGAAATGGCAGACTTCTCTAGCGAAATAACTACCTATTTTCATCGTTAACGAAGATACAACAGTATGGAAAGGTTCCCTATCAGCCTAGATAAAGGGCTTTGAAATTTGCAAAGCGAATGTAAGGAACCAGGCGGGATTACGTATTTTCTTAGCAGCTCATAGATTCAAGACATTCCTACAAGAGGCGCAATTATATGTGTGGTTGAATTAATCTATACATATACATATCGACTCTCACAGAAACTATAATCTTCAAAGTTGATCTCATGTATTATGATCAAGGAGGATCCCTTGTATTTACCTTTTTGTTCGTGTCTTTCGCCGCGCTCACATTATATATACCTGGGAATACTGCGTGATCGAAATTTTTTTTCTTCCTACATCAATTCATTCGTTGCCATATGTCTCAATCTGGAACTTCCAAACAGCCAGGCGGAGCACAAGGGGACGCCGGGATTGGGCTAGTTAGCTTTCTTACAGCCTTGGGCAGTGGATCAGTGTTTTTCTTCCTACAGCTCATCCTCTTCTTGTCGCTCCGAAACCATCTGGATCGAATATTGTATGTCTCTCTTTCTTAATATCTTCCTTTTCTGTTGTTTTCTTTTTCTGTTTCATCTTTCTATTTACAGATTTGGCATGGGTCGGTCTATGCTAACCAAGCAGTAAACCGAAAACCTACCTAACTCCAACAAGAGAAAGGACGCTGCCGCCACCAAAGGCTTTCCGCCATCTGATAAGAGAGCTATGTCGCAATGATGACCGAGATTTCATAAAGAAGTGTGGTCTTGATGCCTATTTCTTTCTTAGATATCTGAGAGTCCTATTGGCCATTTTTGTTCCTATCGCCTGTGTCACGATATCCGTGCTGGTACCGCTCAATTACATCGGAGGAAGGGGGCGTGAATTCAATGCCAATCAGGGCGCTACCGGTCAGGTCACCGGCCTTGATACCTTCGCGTGGGGAAATGTAGACAGCCACGATACTAACCGGTACTGGGCGCATCTGATTGTTTCGGTGCTTTGCGTTCTCTGGGTCTTGTTTGTTTTCTCGATAGAAATGAGGGTATACGTCACGATGAGACAGCAATTCCTTACCACGAAGTCACATCAATCAGAGGTGGCGGCGTCCACGGTCTTAGTGCGTTCCATACCACAGGAATGGTTAAGTGAGGAACTTCTGAGGGATGTGTTTTCCATTTTCCCCGGTGGGGTCAAGCGTGTATGGTTGAACAGAGACTTGTCGCCCGTTATGGCCAAGATCACGCTTCGCGATGCAATCCACCAGAAGCTCGAAGCGGCAGAAACTGCACTCATCCAAGCTGCCAAACGGATGGAAATGAAGAGGACCGAGGAGGCAGGAAGAACAAAGCTTACGCGAAGTGCGCATCCCACGTTTCGTCAGACTACTGATAGCCGACCCACCGCTGGAGGATGCAACACTCTGGCAGGGTCAGCCTCTCGGCATGCGCTCGAAAGTCGATGGCTTCCAGATTGCGGCCGACAGGATCCAAATTCCAGCCCATTTGACCATCCTAGAACTGCGCTATCCTTACATATTGATGGCCTAGCGGTACAAAGGTCGACAGATCTCGAAACCGCACCGTCAGTGCCCGAAGCAAGGTCACCCGCTCGCCAAGGGAGGGGAGTTGTCCTGCAAACGGTAGTAAAAGCTGGAAACCAGGTAAAGAAGAGAGCTAAGACGACAAATGGCTTCGTTCCACTTCCGTCACTCGCCGAAATCCCAGAGTATACAGAAAGTGATGGGCCCGAGAAGCCAGGTACGGTGGCCAAACATCCTGCCACGCTCCCCGGAGCGGTGGTACTGCATGATTCCGATCGAGACTACAGTCCAGGCGTAGGAAGCTGGTGGCGTCTATGGGAATCACCACCAAGGCCCTCAACGCCTGGGACCGCTCGACATGCGAACCTCTCCGCGGGCCGATTACGCAGTAGCCGTCGGAATAGCTTCCGGTACCGTAGTGCATACAATGATGATTGCCTGACGAACTGGAAGCGAGGCTTGTGGAAAGACTATTTGCGGGCCAGAGGGCGTCCGACCTTCAGGCTACCACTGTTTGGCCAACGTTGGTTACCGGGGCTTCCGTTGCTGTCCAAGTCGGTCGACACAATAGAGTGGTGCAGAAAAGAGCTTTGTCGCCTAAATGGCGAGATTGCTGAGGACAGGCGACACTCCGAAGGCTTCCCACTACTGGACTCAGCATTTATTCAGTTCAACGAGCAAACAGCGGCTTACATGTCCTGTCAGAGCGCGGTCTACTGCCGACCCGGGTACATGACAACCTCAATAATTGAGACATCGCCAAAAGACGTCATTTGGGAAAATATAGGGATTGGCTACCGCGAAAGCTGGGTCCGGGCTATAGTAGCTACGGGAATTTTGGCATTAATGATATCGCTCTGGTCCGTACCAGTATCTTGGTCAGGGGCACTTAGTCAGGTTGATAGCCTTATCGATACATATGATTGGCTGGCTTTCATTCGACAACTCTACCTCCTTCGACGCTTCATCCAGGCGATCGCTGGTCTTCTTCCCGCGGCTATGCTAGCAACAATGCTCTTCCTGCTTCCCATATTTCTCGATTGCTTGGCAATGCTGAAAGGCGTTCAGACACACTCACAGAAAACCCAGTTTATCCAAAAATACTATTTCATCTTCCTCTTCATCCAAGTCTTCCTCGTCGTTTCTATTGCTTCCTTCTTCACCGCTTCCGTTAGCCAGTTTGCTTCGAATGTCAAGTCGTTGGAAAGAGTGGCGAATATCTTGGATATGCTGGCACGAAACTTACCTAAAGCAGCTAATTATTTCTACTCTTACATGCCCCTCCAGGCTCTCTCAACGAGCTCCGCCACTTTGCTTCAAGTAGCGACGCTCGCCGAATGGTATTTGTTGTCCCCAGTCTTTGACGCGACCGCACGTCAGAAATGGTCTCGCAATACGCGGCTGAGTCCAGCCAAATACGGGGCTCTCTTCCCCGTATACACTAACTTTGCTTGCATTTCGCTTATTTACTGCACTATCTCTCCCTTGATCTCAATCTTTGCTATCTTGACATTTGGCCTCTTCTGGATAGCCCAGAAGTATACAGCGCTCTACGTGAGCAAGTTCGACTTCGATACTGGCGGCAAGCTATATCCTAGGGCGATTAATCAGACGTTCACTGGTCTGTATACTATGGAGCTATGTGTATCTGGCTTGTTTTTCACCACGCGCGATGCGAATGGAAGAGCGAGCTGCGTCCCTCAGGGTGTGATCATGTTGGCATTATTGGTGTTCACTATGACTTTTCAGATGACCCTCAATAAAGGCTTCACCCCATTGTCGAGCTATTTGCCAACAATGCTGCGGCTTCATGATCCTGAAGATGCATCACCGTTACCTACCTCAGGTGGCAGCTTTGCTCCCACAAAGGTTCGTAGTTCTCAGCGTGAACACGCACAAACAATGATGAGCTCTTTGCATAGCGACTCATTTGTTCGGCCAGAGACACTTGAGCAAGCCTCCTTTCAACATGGTGCGCTCCGCCGACGTGAGCCGATTATATGGATTCCACATGACGATCTAGGTATTGCCGAGGATGAGATTCGACAAACCAGGGAGATTTCTAGCAATATACAGATAGAAAGTTACGGCGCAGCTTTAGACGCGATGGCCAATGTGACTTACAGCAGAAATCCTCCAGACTTTTCACCGTACAATGACATATAAGTGGATTTTCAGATCATAGTTGATTCAATGCCCAGTTCTACCTTGGCCGAGACCTACTATGGATAGTTACAGTTTATTACACTTTGCACCTTTGGTTTTCCGAAACGTGTGAGAGAATTTATTATTTTAGTGTGTATTAAAGTAAATCGAAGATAGAAGAGCGTAAGGTGCCGCAACTTCTTGGAGCCCCGCTGAGCCGGGGAGGTCGGAGAACAGCAGTGCTTCGTGAAGTAACATATTATCTCGAGGTGATACCAGTTGCCAAGAGGCAGCGTTGAATAGATGGGAGAGAGGTTCTCTTGTCGGCTTGTGAGAGAGTGGAGGAACCCTTGATGGGTAATCCTAAAAGGAAAGTGAGACGGAGGAGACGTAAGCTGTGCAGCTCACTGCCCACTTCAAGAAAGCAGAAGGTTTCCCATAAGTCTCTCATTTTTCAGTTTTACATAGCACCGGAGGGTGGACAATGGATAGATCAGCGCATGCTGAAAACAAGGAAACACTTGTTATCAGTCGGATGACGTAAACCAGTGGTTGTGAGATAATTATGTTTCTTGCCTTTTACTTCTCTTTTCCCTTTTCCTGCCCCCTGGTAGCGCTTGGAATGCAACGGCGATGAGGCTCGCGACTTACGACTGACGGCTTGCGCGTGAGCTGCGAGTCTACATTACAGGGATGATCGAAAGGAGTGTCCGCGCTTCGCTGGTGAAGGTGAATTATACGGACCCATTCCAGACAGAACTAATACTGTACGATGGGTGCTGGCGGCGCCCACGGCCTACAACAATTCTATTGAAGCAGAGGAAAGCGGACACTCCTTTCGGCTCTCCCTGTAACACATTTACTTAGCACCCAGATAGAACTTAGCTCACCGATTATCAATGAGATTCCTTTCATCCATAAGCCTAGCAAGCATTGCTTGATCATTGAGAGACGTGATACCTAGCGTTTGCTCAGTTTACATATTTACAAAGCTATCAATATAACCTCAGTACGGGCTAATTTCTCCCTTGGAAAGCCGGAACGGTCTCATCATCTGTATTAAACCTGGCTATAACGTAGTTTACAAGCGAGTTGGCCAGACAAGCGAGTGGGCCAGCATACTTTTCACCTTAAAAGCTATTTTTTAAATAATTCTTATAAATTCAAATTAGGCTTAAAATAGCTAAAATTTAAATAGCATATATATAA
>NJCR01000501.1:3281-65967 GCA_002234235.1 Fusarium hostae | reverse complement strand
GCGCTGCGTATTGCCTAGTTGTATAAGAGCAGCTGCCTGCTTGCCAGCTGCCTTTCTCTCTTGTGTGCTAGGGCGACCTCTCTTTCGCCTTGGCCCCCGGTCTAAGGCATCATAATTTGAGCCTTTAAAGTGCCAAAGCCACCGAATAAAGAAGTCTGATTGGGCGATGACCCAGATCTTAAAGCCTAGCGGAGTTGGCTTCCCTTTGACAATAGTTGTCGCTGTTGATCTGCCTGTATAGCGGACCATGCACTCATCTACAGCGAGATGAGAGCCTGGTTGGAAGAGTGTAGCTGACACTCTCTGTATATGGTCAGACCACTCTTCAGCAGCTTGGAATACCCTCGGAAGGGGAGCATTTTCATCGATCTTGGTGTAGTCAAAGGGACGAAGATAGCGGTGGATCAGCTGAAACTTCCAATAGGGCATAAACTTAATGACTGAGTGCAGGGGGGCTTGGTCTCCTAGCCGGGGGGTCTTCCAATGGCTTGAGAGCTTCCTTTCCTTATGAATTCCTATATAAATCAGCATGCCGAGCCATACATAGATCTGTGCAGTAGAGATCCCTTCCCAAGCCAGGAGCTTTGATCGTTCATGAAGTGGGTTATTCCAGCTATTAATCACGCCATTTTTAAGCAGGTAATAAATCCAGCTATTAGTATATTCGATCCATCTCCAAAGCAGTGATTTAGGTATAAAAAGCTGGAAAAGATCAAGTGGTGTGTTGGGCAAATAACTGATATGAAAATTGCGAGGTTGCACAATAAAAGGGCTGAAGTTAAAGCCGCGGGTCTCATCGGGCGGAAAATCATTAGCCCCGGCATGATCCTCAGGGCCTATGCGGGGGCCCTTGTGTTCCTTGCAGAAGCTCTTGTCATCATAGGAATCAACCTCCTGTCTTTGATCGGGATCTGAAGATGTATTCATTGATTGAATTGCCATGAATTTTATAGTAATTTGGCTGTGAAAGGTTGGAAATTAAAGCTATTGGTACCCCNNCTTATGACCTCTTAGGAGATAGGTGGCTGGGTTTGCCCTGTGGCTTGTCATCTGTCTTCACATGCCTTTCCCTACCTACCTACCATTCACCTCACCTGAAGCAGGTAACGCATCAGGAAGCGTGCCTCAGGATTGTCGATCGGCACTTTTCATCTTGAGGTCCACTATCCCTTTGTGTTTCAACAGATGTATAATGCAGAGTGCAATTGATTGTGGAGATAGAGTCATTGCGATATGAGTCGGAATATTTTCAATCTTTAACCGCCAAGTCATGGTGCTGCTGATGATGTTTATTATCTTTGAATGTCTCACCCACACCGTGCGGCATGCGACCGACGAGTTAGCGTATCGGGGAGTGATCGTGTTGATCCGCAGAGGACGCGCAATTCATGTCTCTTGACGTGCATCGGCATTGTGTAAGCTGCCATGTTGTACGAATCCGTCATCAGGGGAGCTAACCGGAAGAATGGTCTCAACCACAGAGAACACAGCTGAAGGGACTGGCTAAAGTGACCTTCTCAACAAAGAATTGGGTGGTGGAGCCCTATGTTCTTCTCATGTGCCTTGTTTTGTTCCCAGTCCAAAAGGCCATGATCTTTAACTCTGGTCGGGCAGAACATCGAAGAAGATAAAGATTGACGTCGATGACGAAAGGTTCAGATTCTAACTCCATATTATCACTCTTGTCTAGGTTAGCAAGTCAATAGATGACGGATGGGGGAAAAAAAAGAGGGCGAGACAAGGGCTGCACGGTTGACAATTACCACTCGTTTGTGAGACTGTTTGCTGATGTGGCAGCTTATTGATATCTGGCAAAACTCCAACCAAATAGGTACGCGCTTCTTGACGACGACAACAACAACACGACACTCGCAAATCTCAATCACGGTCCCCAGTTCTGTGGAGAATTCCAACATCGATACGAAGTAATACAGGGAAACTCGAAGAAAAAAGAGAGGGGCCGTGACAAACCGGTCAAGAACAAGCTTTGAGTTGATGTTGGATCGGGTGATGGCCCTCGATTTTGTGTGCCTGCAATAACAGTAACTGTAACCCAACAACTGTGTGATCGACCACGTCCTAACGCTCACGGCGATGATCTCAGCAGCCGGTGGCGTGAGACGATGGAGCCGCGACGAGGGAACCCAGCCTTCTGCTGAAACTGTGGCTCCCGAGCCAGAAATAATTCGAGAATCAGCATTGGACGCTCTGCAAACGTTTGCGGGAAGTTGGCTGTAAATAGCTGTCAGCAACTAATGCATCATGAGCTCAGCCATGATTCATCCATCCACATCGACAATATTGTTTCCCTTGCTTTGTTGTGCTGTGCTCTGCCTGGTTTCTTAGCCTTGAGGCTTGAGGTATTCAATCCGGTCCAGCCCTGTCCGTACTCCGTGGAGTAACGGGAGAGTAAAAGTTGGCGTGGCACGGTACACAGCAGATATTCACTCGTACAGTACACGAGCTGCTGCGTATACCGAGGAGCTTGTTGTATTGTGGTTCCTCAATAGCAGTGAAGCCGTTTGAATCCCGAGGCCTTGGGCATTGATGATCATTGTTAGTGACACGTCCAAGAACACGAGATGGAAATAACTTCAAAGAGTACCCATTAGTCTCCTCCTTGCGCTGCAGTCTTTAGTTCATACGAACCTCACATGTCTTGTCTCTCCACGGTTGGGCCCCTAATAAGAAGCATTGGCCAAGCTTTGATCTAAAAAAGACCAGCCCGATCCACTCAGCAGACAGGGGCTGAGAGGGAAAATGGAGCGCCCTCCCACTCGCTCTGATTTTTTTCTAAAGAGTGATGATTTTCAACTGACGAGCCGCGTACCTGAACTTGACCCGATCAGGCTTGAGTTTCTGTGACGATGAGTTTGCTAGTACCCGATTAGGTTGCATACAGGCACAGTGCGAGAGTTGATGCTCACAATAATTGATGAGATATCTTCTCATTACCTGGATCTCGGGTTGTTGTCCAAGTTTTGACCTGGTCCTGCAAGTGAAGAGACGTCGTGAAGCCCGAGTTCTTGTTCACGAGATCGTCAACTCGGCTCCTCCTATAGATCAACGACGTCAGTGAGCAACAAGGGCATGTTTGAAAAAGATCAAAAATCGAGTGATATCTAAAATGGGAATGGAAATCACATCACGAAAGCGAGGAGCATGGTCATGGTCAAGGCCAGGGTCAAGGAGTAAAGATCCTTTCATCCATGAATAACAGGCTCATATCATGTGGAACTCTGCTCGTGTCTCTTTTCTTAGGTCTCCATTCAATGGATGCTGCTCGGCTGTCGTGGATCGTAGTGGAGAACGATCCCCTGTGCCCGCAACCCCAAGCCCGTAACTCTACAAGCCAAAGCCCAAAGCTCCAGGGGTCTTGAGAAGGGAATGGAATGGAAAGGGCCACGGTCAAGGCGGGAACGGCGCAAGCGATGCAGCCAATAATTGACTAACTCAACTCTCTTTGAGATCCAATATCCGAAGGCCCCGGGCTGTTATTGTCTTGTACTATTACATCTGATGCTCGAACGCGATAGAACAGACGAATGTCGAGTCTCGGTCAATGACAGAGATAGCTGCGAGTCAAACAAATGCCAAGCAGAATCAAGTATTGAACCCTTATCTCCACAAGAACTCCAGTATTTCTCTTTAGTCAAGGCAATGGACATACTGTGCGTGTATCGTCAAGAGATTACAGCAATGCCTTGGTTATTCAAGAAACACCAAGGGGGTCAACAGCTCAGATCAATCAAGTATACCTGGGTATCTATCATGATATCTATTCGCGATCACCGTTGAAAGTGCAAAGCTCCACTCTGATATTGAGCGTCTTACTATAGTTGTCAATCATTACATCAATGACAAAAATAACCAACTCTTGGCCAAGAGTATACTAATAGTAGATGATCGGAAGTCGCCTTGGTGGCTTATCATCCAGGATACTTTCTTGTTTTCTTCTTCTCCATATTTGACTCAGGGCTAAGTTGGAACATAGAATTTGGACTATCGTGTCATACATTGCTTGCAAAGTCGACGGAACTCTCCATGATCAAGAAGAAGTCCCGTCAGCAAAATAATGGATTTGTGAAACGTTGAAACACGGTACCATAACCCATTGGCTCATCATACACCCAGTTCACTCAGCGTGAACTGGGCATACACTGTCTCACGAAGAGAGGATTCATGCTGGGTGGTCCACATCGTTCTCATCTGCCGCACATCCCCAAGGCTGAAGGGATTTCCAGGAATGACCATGATCACGGTCTAAATGCAAGCAACAGCGCTATTGAGGTTGTTGGTTGTGTCTTAAATGCCACGCAATTTCCCCCTGCAACTAGCGCACCGGCTTCTTGTTATGTCCGACTTAAAGTGCAGCAATTGATCATTAATGATTCTGCACCTTGCGGCGTTGAGGAGGTGCCGTAGCTGAATTATCGGAACTATTGAGCCCTTGCGGCTTTGCCCGTCCAGGCTTGGCCCGCGCCTCTTTTGAGATGAGCAAGTCTCAGTATCAGCTCTTGATTATTGATGCCACTTCAAGAAATAAGGCTTTGAGATATTGTTTCAGATGTCTTGAGACAACCGTGTTCCATTGGGCATACGTCAAGCCATGTCATGTTTTGATCTGCCTGCATTTGCATTCGTAGCATCAGTTGTCGTGTAGGTCAGATCTGGGCCAGCTGAACCTGTAAACCACATGCTCTCTCTGAAAGTCTGCATGCTATTGGCGAAGCCATGGCCGCGGCTCTGGTGACCGTGCCTCCAACACAAGGGTTGCCTGTTCTCATGGAGCAACGACGCTAGCGAGGTGGTAGTCGGGAGAGGATACGGGCTAGGACGGACTAGATGGACGGGCTGTGACGATGACCCTACGGGGACCATTTACTTGAGCTATATGTCTACTTGACGCAATTGAGTTTGATATGTAGACTCCGATTCCATAGAATTCACTTGATGAGAGTTGCTGGTTTTTAACTTGAGTTGATCAAGTCTTATAAGAGTTGTCAAAGGCTGTTATAACCATAGCAACTATCATCAGCCTGTCATGTGTCGTTATTCTTGACTTACTCACCTCGGTTATTCTATAAATCACTATCTTGTCCATACTCTTCTACAGGAATTGCAACGTTATATGAAATGGAATCGAATCAAATAGCATCACATCGCAAAAGCAACTCATTCCACATTCGCTCCGAGAGGCGACTCTTCTCTATCGAGACGGAGGCCGTGCGTTGGCCACGGGGGTTTAACAGAGGACACATTCTTCCAGCATTTGCACTGTGCAACCCCCGACCCCCGTTTAGGTGCCTTCAAGGTCTGTCTGTGCTTGGCCGTTCACTTATCCATGGCCCTAAATATCCATGTCGATTGGATTGAACTGGATCCATGAACTGTACTTGACTGGCGCTGTTTATACTGTAGCCTGTACCTATGTAGCCTGTCGGGCCACCACTGAATTGGTCAGGTCAGGTCTAGACTGGACTCGCTTCTGCTCCTTCGCCATCTTTCTCTCGTTCAAACCTCACCACCACCACTCGCTTCTTTCCCCCCCCTAATCATCTCCGCTTCCTAACTTTTTTACTGTTGCGTTTCTGTCGTTGACGTTAGCCGCCTGTCAAGTCTCGTCCTGTCAGTCTGTCTTTGCCCATTGAAGAGAGAGACTTTGAGACGATAGGAGACGACTAAGACTGAGCCTCTATCGTCTTACTTCTTTCTATACATACATACATACTTTCACTCTCGCTCTCGCCTTTGCCCGACCGTCTTGTTCCGGCTTTAACCAGCCACTTTTTACTCCTAATACAAACCGTCTTTCGTTTCTGGGGATCATAATGTGAGTCTCAACTCTCTTTGCCTTGGATCAATGACACATGCCTCCAACCACCCGGATTCTATGTTTCTTCTCTGGAACTTGTCTCGACTCTCTTCATTCCGATAAAGCCTCTTGTCCCCGATTCTGTATACCCACGCGCTGCATCGCACTGCTCATTGCTACTGCTCTGTTGCTATCTTTCCCGCTGAGTTCTTTTACGTGCCGTGACCCCGACAGTTGCGACAACTCTAAGTACATCATTTGTCACCAACACCAGCTGACCGACGATCCCTCAATCATGCAGTTATCCGCATCTATCATACGCATCTTGTTTGCTTGACACGGTTCAGTTCGAATACCCTCGCTATTGTTATCAAACGCCCGCTTCAAGGCACGACCTGCAATCTTTGTTCCATATCTTCGTTTCGATTTCATATTACTAGGCCCAAAACGCCGCCGTATATCGATCACTAAAATCGTACCAATAACTTCAGCTCAGCTCGGACCGTTCCGAGTCTCTTTTATGGGTTGTATCTTCCCAAACCGATATTCTATTATTATACCTTCTACATGCCTAGATTCGGTGTTGCGTTCAACAGGCGGAAGTCAACCGCAACCTCGGAGGATTTCCAGCATGCTTCAGTAACACCAGAGCAATCCTCTTTCCGAGTTATTGAGCGCACCGACCCTGCGCTCGGCAAATCATTTGACGGAGGCGCCAGAATGGCCAGGAACTCTGGTCATCACATTCCTAAGCCTAGCCATCTGGAACTCGACACTGAAGATAACATGTTTGCCGACCTCAAGAGTGGCAACAGGTGAGTTTTTCCCTCGATGCCCCGCCTCTTCCCTCCTCTGCCTGTGTGACTCGCCAAGGAATGTTGCACGACTGCCGTTGGTTCTGGAAAGATAAAAATAACACAACCTAAGTCATGCACCATGGCGCTGACTCCTTTCCAGGGGAAGTGGGGCCTCTAATACGACCAAAGCCACATCAACTGATACCTCATCAAGGCACAGCAATGCCTCGACTGCTCCGTCTTCTACGAATCTCGAGGGTCAGGACGATCCCAAGCATTCACATTCCCAGAAGAACTTGCACGAGATCGCTCCTCGACCTGGAGTAAAATCTAGCGGGTCCGGATTCCTGAACCGAGCGGGTCGAACATTTTCTTTCGGGGTCCAGAAAAAACATAACGCGTCTTCCCCAAAGATTGATAACAACGACATCCCTCCCGTTCCGGCCATTCAACAGGATGCTTTTGGTGGAAGAGCTAGAGGTCTGACTGAATCTACAACCAGCACTGCTACACCACCAAAGTTAGAGATGGAGAATGGAGGCATGGATATGGGAGGTGATTTTGGCTCCATGTTCTCGTCCTTCGATAAGAGAGCGAGCGTCGCCACCATGAGGGCTGACGGGTCCGCGGCTCCTCGCTCACTTACCAGCAACCGACCCATCCAGCCTCCCCCTCTGAGTATCAACAAGGTAACCAAGGTTGAGCCTGGTCCTGAGTCATGGCACAGCCGCAACGAAGACGACAATTTGCTCGGATCTCAACCTGGGACCCCTGAGCTCGATGATGTACCACCCCCTGTTCCGCGCCACCAGAGTTCCTTCAAGACGTCGAACCGGCCGTCCGATATCATTGAGGATGAAGATGCAAAGTTACTGCAGGATTCTATCGCAGTAGGACGGTTGCTTTCCGAATCCAGTAGCCCCAATCCCCCTTCCGGTCGTTACCGACGAAACGAAGATTCTTTCTCATCGTTCGAGAGGAAGCCCCTCAACAGCAGCTTCAACAGAGGAGACGACAACTTGTTCGAAGGAACTTCCGCTCATTCTTCCCGTATCACCAACCGTTTCAATTCTCGAGCCCCTAGCCCACCACGAAACAACAAGGTCATGACCCCAGCCCAATTCGAGAAGTACCGAAAAGACAAGGAGCGTCACGATTCGAGCGATGGAGTAATGCAGTCAACCGCCAACGATGACGATGACGACGAAATCAATTACGATGATGATGAGGATGAGATTGAAAAGTCCAAGCAGCAAGCAAAGCAGAGGAGAAAGCAGGAGGCTCATATGGCAGTCTATCGACAGCAGATGATGAAAGTCACTGGAGAGCAGCCTGATATGCAATCACATGAACGGCCCGGGCTGGCTAGCTCGATGAGTGCACCCCAACTTCACCTCATGAAGACACCATCTCCCGGGCCTCCCGCGGGTGCTTCTGACGAGGATGACGACGAGGAGGTTCCTTTGGCCATTTTGCAGGCACACGGCTTCCCCAGCAAGAATCGGCCACCCGCTAGACTCAGCACCATGGGCTCCAACTCCAACCTGCGAGCATCAACCCAGCTGGCACCCCCAAGACCCGGCTCAGCGATGGGCGAGAGTAGCAGTCAAAACCAGCGCCATTCGATGCTACCTGCATTCGCGCGGGGTCTTCCTCAGGATCCTTTCGTTGGTGCAGGTATCGCAAAGCCTGCTATGCGGGAATCGCTGACCTTCAGCGGCGGTCTTCCTGCCTCAGAGTCTCAGCAATCCCTTCCTCCCGGAGGTTTAGTTGGCGTGATTGCCAGTGAGGAACGCTCAAGAGCTATGCGACGCGGCGGCCCTAATGCAAATGGCCAGAAGTTCGTTCCTGGCATGAATGGGCCCCAGGGACCTCCTTTCGATAACATGTCCCAAGGCATGATGAACGGCATGGGCGGCATGTACAATATGCCAGGCATGGGCATGTCTCAACAACAGATGCCTATGCCCATGGCGCCACCACAGCTCACCGTGGGAGATCAGGCACAGCTTCAGATGACCCAGCAGATGTCACAGTTCATGCAGATGCAGATGCAATTTATGCAAATGATGGCCACCAACAACCAACAGCAGCAACCTGGAATGATGCCACCAATGCAACCTTATGGAGAACTCTCTGCCACTCAGTCTATGAACGACCTCTCATCTCGCCACTCAATGATGCTTGAGCCAACTTTGGAGCCTCCCCGCCGTATGGACGCCGGAATGCGTACTATGAGCATGGTGGCGCCACCTTCAGGCGCTCCCTTCCTGCCACCACCTGGCGGCTATGCTGGTTCAATTCACGGCATGGCCCCTATGGGATACACCCCGTCAATTGCGCCATCTGAGCGAAGCAACATCGGTCTTCCCGGCCGATACCGCCCAGTATCACAAATGCCGGCTGCAGCAGTCTCTGACCCTCATCGACGAACCAACACTATGTCTGGAGCGCTCGGTCGCTGGGATGACCCCAAGGGCAAGTCTACTATCAACGTGGTGAGCGCCTCGGGTGACGGTTCAGATGATGATGACGAGGAAGGATGGGAGGCGATGAAGGCCAAGCGAGATAAGAAGCGTAGCATGTGGAAGTCAAAGAAGGGATTGGGAAGCGATTTTGGAACCATGATATAATTCAAAGGATTAGTAAGTGAGGAATTATTACAAAAGAGACGGAGGTAAGATTGGTTTATATGCTCTATTTTTTGCATCTGGATATCCATGGGTTGAGCTAGCTCAACCGCCGAGTGGAGAGCCACATACAATTGTATATTCTAGAAGTGCTTTTCACCCGGGCGTCGTGGGGAAAGATATGATAGGCACCGGCTCATTGGGACTGAGACTGGTGCATGATAGATACATCTTTATGCGGTAATTGACTAATTGGGAGGTCATTTTCGGAATGTCATTCATCTGTGGCCCAAGTCATGCTTCCATGGATCCGTTGAGGGGCGCTGAGGTTATCTACGCCATGTCCAAAATGTGAAGTTTTATCATTTGTTATGCACATTGCTCTTGTTCTAACCATCAATTGTGCCGTTGGCCCACTCCTTTCTCTTGACACCCATCTCGACAGCCGCCAGACCCCAATCCTCTCCATGGTTGTGGCCCTTGCCATCGACACCGGCGCGAGCCTTCGCTTGATCCTCGGTCAGAACAGTCAAGACACCCAGAATGACGGGAACACCAGTGTCGAGCTGCACGCGCATAAGGCCCTGACAAGTTGACTCGGCAATGTACTCAAAGTGCATGGTCTCTCCCTTGATCAAAACGCCGACAGCGATGATGGCATCAAAGGCGCCAGAGGAAGCGGGAAGAGAGGTGAGATCGGTAGTGGACGAAGCCAGAAGATCGGTCGCCGAAGGACCGCCAGTCGAGGTGCCCTGGATCTGGGAAGCGGAGAACAGGCTAGAGAATGGCAATACGTCAGCGACTCAGCATGAACGGATACACATGAATGAGCAGCTTTACCGCTGGACAGCAATGGGGAGCTCCCAGGAGCCGGGGCAAGATTGAATGACAATATTGGACTCCTTAACACCAGCTGCGAGGAGCTTCTCCTTGGCGCCGGTCACGAGAGGGTCGATGATGGTTGAGTTCCAACGAGCGTGGACAATGCCGATGCGCAGGCCAGAGCCATCATGGTGTTGCGGAGAGGGACCCTTGAGAGACATCGTTAGAATTTGAGGTTGAGATCAGCTTTAATGATGCGATAGTGAATGTCTGTATGTCAGCAATTGATATGAAGCTGTCGCGATCTACTGAGATGAGTAAGAGAAAAGGTTGGTAGATGGTTTAGGTTCGTGAATCGAATTAGCAATGGTTTCTATCCGTCAGAGACAACGCGGGGCTCCTCGTAGCGGGGCTGGTAGGTCACGTCACAGGGGAACAGGGACAGAAGATGGTGCTCTGGAGGGTCTCGGGTTGGATAGATGGAATGCAGGGACTGAAGGTACGTACCTTAATCGGACCTTCCTAACCTCTTGCCGGCAGCTGCTGTACTTTTTGTATGTGATGTGTTAGTCGGAAGGAAGGACTAAGAGGAACTAAGGTCAGAGGCTGAATCACCTCCTTCTTCAATGAAGCTCTCTACATTCTCAATTTGTAAAGGCAGACGAGATAAATTCATCTCAAAAATTTCTTCCCTTTTATCTTCCTCTTCTCCAACACCCCCTGCTTTAATTCCCCTTCTTATATCACTCCACCAGCATAATATCCACATGATCCGTGTTAGTCTCTCGGGCAACCATATGCTGTGTCTCAATGCAGCATAAACTACCTGGGGAGTTCATATCTCAATTCCATCTTCAAGCCATCTCATCATCACAATGTCAATATCTGCGTTGCCACCATCTTCAGCACACCTCCTGCGGTCCTCGTCTTCGCTTCCAGACCCTCTCTCCCTGGTCAAGGAGCTTGTTGATAACAGTATTGACGCGGGTGCTACATCTATCGAAATTACGGTTGCTCCCAACACCGTCGACAAAGTCCAAGTCCGAGACAATGGCTGGGGGATACAGGTGGATGACTACAAATCCCTGGGGCGTCGGTCTCATACGAGCAAGCTCCGAAATTTCGACGAACTTCATGTGAAAGGCGGCGAGACACTTGGTTTTCGTGGCGAGGCTCTTGCTAGTGCCAATTATATGGCTACGATCAAAATCACAACTCGAACAGCTCGGGATCCTATTGCATCACTACTTACCTTAAACGCAAAATCAGGTGGAATTAGCAGACAACAGCCTGTTTCCGCTCCTGTTGGAACAACTGTCCAAGCTCTGAATTTGTTTCAGAACCTTCCTGTTCGGAAACAAAATGCTATCAAAGTGAGCCGAAAGGCCCTGGCAGATATCAGACGACTCTTGGAGAATTATGCGATAGCACTCCCACACATCAGACTCTTTTTCAAAGTGCCTGGTAGCTCAATGCAGCCGTGGGTCTACACACCATGCTCAGCACCAAGCACGCGAGAGGCAATCACACAAGTGTTTGGTCACGCTCTTACTACTCAGCTCGTTGCAGTATCATCAGACTCTAGTTCCGGACGAAGTTCGACCGAAGTACAGTCGAAAAGTTTGAGAATTGTAGCATCTTTGCCCAAGCCTGACTCTGATGTCAAGATCATCAAGGGGAAGGGAGCTTTCATCTCGGTCGACTCACGGCCCATTTCATCTTCCAGAGGCACGGGAAAGGAGCTAGTTTCCATTTTCAGATCGAGTATTTCGGCAGTCCTAAACTCACCTGAGAACTCACGAGCACCCCCCAACGCATTTATGCAACTTAGCATTCAATGTTCACCTGGATCATACGACCCCAATGTGACGCCTTCAAAAGATGAACTTCTTTTCGTGGATGAGGCAACTGTCCTAAGCTGCTTCCAGAATCTCTGTGATTCTATTTATATCAAGAAGTTTTTGGGTAGTAAAGAACCTCAACACAAGCTGATGCCCGTGGAGAGGGGCCTGTCACCTCTGCCATGGACTTCAAAGATGGCTGAGCCAAGATCAAGAGATGGGGCACATCTGGATAACATGGAAAACGAATTCCCGTTGACCGACCAAGAACCTGTCGATGCTCTTAACGATGAGCTTGAGAGAGTGCTTGGTGGTCCCGGCGTATTTGGAAGTGGCGAAAGGGCTTCTCCCAGTGCTTTCGCTGTTCCCACTTCGCCCAAGAAAAACTCACGATCTGGAAACCTGGACGAAACGAGGGGTCTTAAGAAAGCCCAACCAGTTCAGGAGATGATGAGGACACGATTAACAGTCAATCTTTCACGGAGGGAAAGCGCTTCGACCGACCTGGACGGCACAGAAGGACTAATTCCGGTGCATGTTACACCTCGACGAGCTACCACTCCGCCAGTCCGAGACGAATTGCAATCTAACTCTCGACGTCGAGGGTTGACTCCAGGCCGTCGTTTCGGCAACATCGATGACTATTTTCGCCCATCAAGGGATGAGCCGATTCAAATCGCAACAGATGAGACTGCGACGCCCGAAAATACACAGACAAGAAGCTATTTGACGAGTGTTTCTCACAATCGACGCCTTCCGCTGAAGGAACTGTCAGATTCAATCCTCAACATGTTCCGTGAAGATGAAGAAGAAGACTACGACGTCGAAAGTGATGACGAGTCATCATTTGACCTTCCATTTGCTGGGTCAAATGCCGTTCCATCTCCTCGCACATCTCCACGTCGCGAGGCTCCTTCTTTCTTAAGCCAGCCTTTCAGGCCTCTCTTGGGGCAGCAGCCAATCCACAATTCAATGCCAGACTTGCAATTAACACTGCCGGCAAATTTGCAAACACCGCCATCATCAGACCCTACTGGTGCCGATAACTCAACTCGTCGTGATTCTCGTCGACAATCCACCAACAATATCTTGGCCAGAGTCCAGAGGTCTTCTCGGGGTAGTACGATACCATCAGTCAACAGAAGAAGCGGTGACGAGTTGAGACAAAGCCGGCTGCTCCTTGGAAGTGGTCCCACCGCATCTCAGAGCAGACGTCGATCAGAACAAGTTTGGTATGGCAATGGACTGGTTAACCGCAGAAATGCCCCGATGAACAACAGCCGTGACGACTCGGACACACATCTTAAGGAAATGTTACACAACAGTCACGGGAACTCCGAGGACCAGGAAGGCTAGCATCCTTTTAGCCCTGGGGAGTTGTCATCTCAGGCCTATGCGCAATCTTGGTTGTCCGATCAAGCACCACACAATCATCTATCCTCTCGCGAAGGCATAAGGGATTCTGAACGAGGTCAAGACCAAGGCAACAAGCAGTGGTCACACTCTCTACAAGAGTTACTTCTGAGAACACCACCACCACAAGCCACAGGGTCAGACGAAGAAGCTTCTGGTGAACACAGCCTAGCACCACTAGATCGCATACATGACCAGTACAATGAAGAATTCGACCCGCGGTCATTCAAGCGACAGCGACGCTGTTCAAGCGTTTCAACTTCACAAAGCACAGAATTGGATTCTAGACGCCTTCCCATGAAGCGACGGCGTATTCGTGCAAATGGGGGAAGATTAAAACGCATTGCGTCGACAAAACTTCCACTTGAAACAATATCGCAAAACGATTCCACGGTGGACCTTTCGATCAAGGTTAAGGTCCAAATGTGCGAGCTACGAGCTGCTACTCTGGAGTTTGTAAAATCTGGCCCAGCTACGAAGCAAGACCTGGCCATACAGTTCAAGAGCATGGACGAGGTCGAAGAGGTTGAAAGGCTATTAAAGCGAGTTACGGAGTCGTGGCTGAAAGGGAACCCATCTGTCAAGGTGGAGTATATACTACGATCTGGAGTAAAAGGCAAATCGAAGGCGTAAATTGTTTTTTTGTTTTGGGCTCGGGCGCAATAATATCTATGGGGGGAAGCAATCATGGTGTTCATTCATTCAAATGCCGTCAAATTATAGGGAACTTGGGGAAAGGGAGGAGCGCTTGCTTGCGGAGATTGCTTGTACGACTGAACGACTAATTGACGAGGCTAGAGATGTCGGGTTGCTGGGCTAGAGTGTCAGCCAGCAGAAGATAGTTAAATAATGGAACTACACTAAAAATCAACTAAAGCTGAACCTCAGGATGGTGTTTGTATCTAAGACAACCCCGATATAGCTAGTAGCATCTGTCAGGAGCCGCAGTTAACTAGTTCATCCTGAAACGTGAATTCTTTACTAGGTGGTACATAAAGCACAAGCCGCTCCAAGATGAGGTGTTTATAGAAAGCACACCAATAAGGCCAAGAAACATCAGCCTGGAAGAGCGGTCATAGCGGCCAAAGTGTTTGGTCATTTCTAAGTTCCGTCATAGTTTATTAATCGTTAAATCATTGAGTGCTGCAATGATACTAGACCACAGGGTAAGTCAGTAAGTGAGGTATCGAATTGGTACATGTCTGGTGATGGAGCCAAGAAGCTGCGAGACATGCTATGTAGATCTGCATGTGCCAGTTGGCCAGCCGCGTGGCCTCCACTGCACATCACCACCAGAGGATAGTAGGAAATGTCATCAACGGGGAGCAGGATATTTCATGCTTTAATGGTGGCTGGATGGTTTTTGGGTGGGCGACAGAGACTGTGCTACTGGCGAGAGGGTGTAGTTGAAGGTGAGGGAGAGGGTTCAGGGGCCTAGATCATTGATGGAACCCTATGATGACCCAATGATGAGCTGGCAAATCATCGAGATGGTGTCTTGAATGACTTCCCAATGGAAGGCGAGATAAAACATGAGATATTGACATGGTAATGATCCGGCTGGCTTGGAATTTGCTAGAAGATGTCGGGTATATAGATGGAGCGAAGTGGAGGTTGCTGGGGACCTCAAAACCAGATTCCGAGCAAGAAAGAGGGAAGGTATATTATCGCTTGACGTTGACGGAGGAATCGGCATCAATTGAGGGTCAGTATTTTATGATAGACCAGGGTTGCAAGTGGATTGTGTCACTGGAGTAAGTAAAACAGATCATCTCGGCATACAGAAGGATGACTGATGTACGAGCTTATTACTTTGCATAGAGTTCTTAATGACAATAAAAAGAAATTCAGGTACCTTGAATACAAACTCATAGATATTGCCGGTATGAAACCGTATGGTTACGGTAGAGATGAGTTGAAGAATAAGACTGGAGTGCATGGATTCCACTATGGATGTTGCTGAAAATAGCCCACTTGGTTGGTCCGTCCACATGTTAAGTTTGGCACTACTGTAACAGGCTCTCGTGAAGATGGTCAACGAATAGGGCCTGGACAAAGGTAAAGATGGGAACGGGAATACCCACGCTGACCCAACTCCCGCTCGTATCTGCGCTGTGCCCCACGAGGCGAAAGAGTGAGTCGACATAGGAAGAAACAACTAATGAAATGGAGTCCTTTCTGTTCTGTAACGTGTGGTTCGATGTGGTGATGACTAACAGCTCAGCTCAACACGGAATAATCCCGTAGGCATTCAGTCAGATCTCGAGACTTCAGCTGCTGGGGAGAGGAGATTGGATTCGACGTGAGTAAAGACATGATATGGCGTCCAATTAAGAGTCTGGAGTATCATGTATGAGAATGAGCGGCTTATATATGCAATGCATACAACGTTGTATGAGAAGCATTCGATTCAGTGAGAAGTAACCCAGAGAGGTTCCGTGATGTTAATATTCGTTGCGTTCCGTTCCATCGTGGCTGTGGCTGACAAGATCGCCTCCTTGCATTGATCAGTTAAGTATTTGGGATTCTAACATATTTTCCTCGGGTTCGATTCCGAAAGTGAGGGCAACGAGTTGGTTAGGTGAGTGATGAGTGGGAATTATAACACCACCACTTTGCATTCAAATTATCATGATAGAAATAGGATTTGGAGGTGTTGTCCAGCGGCCGTTGCCCGTTTTTAGAAGGGACAGCTCCATCATCGGGTTCAATCTAAGCCGCAAGCCATGACGTTTTGCGCTAAACGTCACAGGGCTAGCGCAGATTGGGATCCAATTGGAAGGGATTTGTTTTACGAAAGCTGCAGGAGACAAGTATCGGGTACTTAAGGTTTAGAGAAGAACATCTGGATGAACAAGGTAACACAAGAGAGGCAGTTGTAGTATGACAGGAACTGCAAAGACTGTTAGCAATTATTGCCTCTTGCATGCAGCATCTTGATCTTTTGTTTGAACTGGTCGCACAAATCAAGGAAGCCATCTCCTGATAAGCATCCATGACTAGAGCGCTGAAATGGCCTGAGATAAAGATAGGACATGCGCTCTTAGCGTGGACCCCCAGCCACAATGCCCAGCTTTGAAGCAGACACCAGAGCCGATAGCTCCAAAACTGAATCCTTCCATCTATTCATTCCACAAAATCTCACTCGGGGCCAGGTGTCGAGCTCCTTCATGCCAGGGCTGATTGAGAGGAGATTTAAGCGTAAATTATGGTGCATTATGAGACAAAAGAAGTATGGAATACGGGTCAGTTGAAGAAATTCGAAGTTAGAGCTCGTAATGCTCACAGGAAACAATCCACTTATACTGCAGATCCTCACTAAGACCAGGGGATCCATCTTCAACAGCGACGGTTTCGTTTATTACGGGGAAGCAGAATCCCATCCATCCAGTTCAGCTCCCTACAGCCAGCAGCTAGCTCAGGTGCACTGCCGTCTGGCGCGGGGCGTCTTACAGGCCCCTCTAGCGTTTTGTCCCCAGCGCTGACTTGACATGTACCTGATACTTCTCCATGGGTTCCCCCCGTTAGATTGTTCTTCCCACTTGAACGACGGGGACAAGGACGCCTCTTTTCCCTTGCTGATGCCCCCCCCCCAAAAAAGAATCCATCCATCAAGTTCGATTACACACGACCATTGCATTGCGCGCACAGCGACCTATTCGCTCACGCATTTTGCTGTTCTCCTACTGTTGGGTCTCTTTTTCTCCTTCTCCTCCCTTTGGTTTCTTCCTTCCTGCCTAATTCTTCACTCGCTCGTTCCGTCGCTCGATTTCGCTTCGCTTCCCTATTCTGTATTTCAAGTAGCATCATCAGCTTTGTCTACCCATCGTAGATAACTCTAGTAGCATTCACCATTTGATCCGTGGTCATCTAAACAAACATCATCTCACACCCGTTGCCATCTCGAGAATCACGTCGCTCGCTCCTTCGTTCGTTCGTTCGTTTGCTCGTTTGCTGGTTGGTCTTCTAACCTTCTGTCGGCTTACTCTTCTCGACACCCAAGATGATCTCCGTCTGAGCCACCACGAACTTCCCCGATCCGATTGCTCGCCCTCACAATTTGACTCCACTGGCAAATTTCAACAGTCTTGATTATCTCGGCTTCTTGGATAGTCTTAATTTTGAAGCTATGCAGCTTGGTCTGGCCAGTCAACAACTTGTCGACTGTTCGCAAGATTGCCGCCCTTGCTCACACCATCGCGGCCTCATCCAAGATCTGCCCAGGAGGCGACATGTGGCACGGTCATCGAAATCCCCAATATCTGGCTCCGCGCCTGCTGCCTCCGCTCCCGTAGATTCTTCTGGTTACTCATGCCATCAGCGTTATTCCACAATCATGACACAAGCTGTCCCTCGACAAAGGGCATGGCTCCCTCGATATAGCACGATATCCCGATTATCAAAAAGTCTAGTCATCGCCCTTCTCATTGCAATACACGCTGTATCGCCTGCTCATGCCGTGAGGATCCCTTTCACAAACTGCCTCAGCAATGCCTACCGCTTGCACGAACCGACGAGGCTGCAATGGGTTCCCTTATACGCTGATGCTGTCTTCGATACCGAGAACGAGAAACACAGCCTTCGAGTTATTGTATGGGGAAACGTCACGGGTGCCCGAACAACCAGCGCGCTGCCACCGCCCGGTGACCCTTCTTGGAAGGATCCCAGCGATATCAATGGCAAAATCGCCGAAACTCCTCAGAAGAAGGATGGCTACAACACTGCTACGACTTACTTCCCCAAGGTTCACTTCTTGACATATGTTCCGTACAACAACGACAAATTTAATTTCTGTAACACTTCATTGGTAAACGGTTCTTGTCCGCTTGGACCTTATTTCGGAGAAGTTGATTATAGGTACGTCGTCTATAAACTGCTTATGAACTGAAGTCAAGACAGATGTACTGACCATAAACTTATAGTGATGCATACAAGCTGCCTTCTATAAACATCACATGGGACGCCTACTCTTCATATGCATTTGCGTCCCTAGCACCTAGTATGTCCATTATTGATGGAACTCGCGATGCACCTCAGATTGGCTGTGTTTCCATGGCGGTGACCCCAGATCTAGGAGGTCTCTCGTGGCTGCTCAAGTTTTTACCCATGATAGTGCTCCTTTTTACAGGGTTTGCAGTCGTTTTCTCAGCCATCTTTAGTCCCTGGGGCTCATCTGATATCTTCCACTGGACTTCCAATTATGGTCGAGATGTTGATCTGCTCCGTCTTGTCACACCGGGCTTTGGAGACTGCCTTCAGTATATTCAATTTATCGCGCTAAGCGGTGGCCTTACTCTTGACTATCCCGGCTTCTATCAACCTATTGTCAGTCAGATGGCCTGGTCGACTCTAATGTTCAACGAAAGCTTTGTCGCCGATGCCCCATCATGGCAGAGCGTTGTCGACGGTATCTATGTCACCAATGCCACTTACGGACTTCAAGAGCTTGGTCAATTAGTCGGCATGGCTGAGAGCAGAGACATCTGGGCTGGTATGATGGTTTGGCTATGCGTGTGCATTGCTTCTGTTACCGTTCTTGTTCAGGGCGCATTTGCAGTGCAGTGGCTATTCCGAAAGATCAACAACACCCCCGAGGAAGATCTGCGCTCAAAGAACGTCCCCTTTTCCGTTGGCAATGCCGTCCGCATTGTCTTCAACTATTTCTTATTCCCGATCATCGCCCTCTCATGCTTTCAGCTCGTCACTGCTGGCGATTCTCCGACTTATACTATTGCTCTCGCCGTCGTTACCTTGATTTTCCTCATAATCTTCGCGGCATACCTCTTCTATCTCATCATCAGAACGAGGCCAAAGTCCGTCCTCTACGATGATTTACCGACTGTTCTTTTATACGGCCCTCTATACAATACCTACTCCGATGAGGCTGCTGGGTTCGCTCTCATTCCGGTCTTCCTAACATTCCTCCGGGGCATCACCGTTGGTGCCGTGCAGCCCAGTGGTATTGCCCAGGTGGTACTGCTCGCCATTTGCGAAGTGATTCATATCCTCACCATCCATGCCTTCCGACCGTTCCAGCGTTCAACAGCGATGAATGCTTATCATACACTTTTTGGAGCGCTTCGTCTAATTTCTATCTTACTAATGGTAGCATTCGTACCTACTCTTGATGTTTCTGAGGGCGATAAGGGTTGGATTGGTTACATCATCTTGGGAATCCACGGTGCGGCTTTGATATTTGGTTTCTTCCTCAACGCCCTGCAGACCATTATCGAGGTCACGGCTCGCATGCTTGGAGCTGGTGGAGACGACGCTCGAGGTCTGACCCGTGGAGGACTCACAAAGATCTTTGGTATGCGACAGCTGTCTCGCCGCAACACACACCAACGTAACACTGGTCCATCCCGAGCAAGCCAGTTGTCGACAGCAGCAATGTTGGACGTGGACGATGGCGGCAAGTCAGGATATGTCATGCCAAGCGGAAGGGTTCGAAGCGAGTCTGGTGCTAGTCTCGGTGGACTCATGAACCCTCGGCATAGAAGCAGCTCGGCGCTCGATAGCATCGACGTTTACTCTGGCATGCCGCAGAACGTGGATAGCAGCAGCTCATACATGCCCAACACCCCTGGGGAGAGGAGTACGTTTTCTTTCCTGCCCTCCCCCAGCGCTGCCCGCCATCATCCTACACAGTCGATGGATGCTGCCGATCCCTACTATCGACCTCCTCGAAGACGACAGACGATGAACGAGTCCATTCACTCCGAAGGACCTGGTGGCTCTAACGCAGCAGATGCTAAGGGTGCTAACCCAGCTGGAGGTTTAGGCGATCCTGCAGATATGGGTGCGGATATTTCTCGAGGGGCAACACCAGCGCCTCCTCCCGCGGGGTATTCTCAAGCCAGTATACCCCCGAACCGACCCGATTATGCTACTCGCGAGGTGGACTTTTACTACGGGGTCCGTGGACCAGCCCTGAACTCGGACGGCCCGGGCCGGAAACTTGGAACTGGCCCCGCCGATCCAACTGGTCCTGTGGCTACTGCCTCGGGCTGGTTCCGGAATCTATTTGGCGGAAAGACAAAGGAGAAGGGCAAGGGCTTCGAGGTTGTGAGGAGCTCACGGATGCCCCCAGCCATGGTGGCTAGGAATGGCGGAGAGTCGCCACCTGAGGGTATTCCTGTGGCTATGGGCGTACTACGGAACGGTCCAATTGACTCAGATGATGAAGACGAGCCTCGACCAAGGCGGTCTCCAGGACGTCAACCGCAAAGCGCTCTACTAGATGACAACGGTGATCCTCAAGACTCTGAGCCGGAAAGCCCTGTGCTGGAGCGACCACGACGTACTTTCAGTGCCGGCAGCGAGAGTTTCCCTCGAGAGCCAAGCAAGTCTTTGACCAAAGCACCACACATCGCACTGCGCGAAGCTGAAGATGATGATGCCCCAGAGATTCCTCGCAAGAGCTCCAAGCGTGCATCTGGCCACTTTGGAGGCAGTGATCACAGTCGAGCGCCATCTCTTAGCCTCATGAATATGCCGGGCTCAACGATATCATTTGAATCTCAGTGGCGAGGAGACCCCGATGCTGTTAGCCGCACTTCAAGTCACCATCGAGCTACACTATCAGCGTCGTCGCGGCTACCGTTTGAGCGAACCAACTCCCAGAAGCGATTGTCGTCCAATTCGTCCATGGAGTTCCCTGGCGAGTTCACCAACATCGACTTCGGCCCTTCAGTTGATGAGCGGCCGGCCAGCTTCGGCATGGTGTCACAACATGGTGTCAGCCGGGTTGATCCGTTGCACCGTGACGTGGATCTGCTCGGCAGCTCCGCTGAGCTTGTCGAAGATCCTCCTGCTAGACCTCGCACTTGATACATGCTTCTGCTGTCATAACCAAGTAGGAGGTCTATTGGTCCCTCTTCTATGTTGCTTACCATAACACACATTCCTGTTCGATATGAACATCGGTCACTTCACCCTTCTCGGGTTACATCCTAATACCAGTTTCCTTTTTGTTTGGTAAGGGGCAAAACGCCATGTACACGATTTATAGATCAAGGTCCACAAGGTCGCTGCACATGAGCACACATGCTTGTCTCCCTCATTTTTGGTTATGAATCAAACACAATTCAGTCAAGGCCGCAGATTCTCACGAAGGAACTCGAGCTCTGAAAGTACAAACGAACGAGAAGGCGTTACATACGGGTCTTTTTATGGCAAATGTTTATTGCTTTGGCCTGACTGCCTTGAGTCATTTTTCTTTGTGTTTAGGGATATGTTCTTTTTGAGAATGTCCATACTAGCGTTGGCGTAACAAAAAAGCTGGTCCAGGGAGGGGGTTTTACACAAGGGGTCATCAAAGCCCCAGCATATCTACTGTTTTTTATGTAGTGAGTTTTGTGGGAAATGAAAGTGTAGTTATATAATTTTGGGGGGGGCATCCTGTCAAGGTTCTGGATGACTTTCACCATCCTGAGACGATAAATAAGAACCGGGATTTAGTAGGCACAATTCTAATGAGAAGTTGTAATGATCCTTACACTTGATACTTTACTCTCTGTTCGATGTCTCGACACTGGTCTCGTTTATTTGTGCACGTTGTAACAGAAGATGGTCTGTTTACGTGCAAGTAGTCTTTTTGCAATACCGTAAATAGTCCCTCTGCAAGATATGCATTTGTTACGCATCTCCTATTTCGTCTTCAGTTCCAATAGTATCCTTCGTTATCTGATACCTTTGAGTCCCTTTGGTATTTCACTTCACCGAGATAAACCCAATGCCTGACCGAGCCTTGCGCGCCGCTTCCTTGAGCGCCTGATCCTCAACATCAGTCCACTTGACACTCAGGTCGTTCCAGTTCTTGCCGGGTGTGTTGTACTCCTTGCGCCACTGAGCCTGCACCTTCTGCAGACGCGACATCTCGCGCGGGTCGCCCGAGCCGCTGTACAACATGAAGGCCGTGCAGGGTGGCAAGGCATCATAGATACGTGTGAGACGCTCCGTAAGGCGTACGAGGGCCTGCTCGAGCTCTGACTTGCCGGATGGGATGGCCTCATAGTCTTGCGGAGGACCGCCGTCGCTGTTTGTGTTGTCGACACGGTTACGGTTCCACCAGCCTTGAAGGGCCTCAAGCTCTCGCATTCTCGCCCAGACAAAGTCAACTCCGCCGCCACGGATTTCGAGGCCATCCGGGTCTCCCTGCACAGCACGAATTACGTTGTTGGTTACATCCTCGTCGTTCTTACAGCCGAGTTGATGTGTTGCGCCGGCTCCAGCCCCCTTAGAGGGATCACCCCAGTCAACAGCTGCGCTCGTCTTGCCGACCTCAACACCACCTGCGGCTCCCCCCTGGGCCTTGTATGCAGTTCCAGCTCGCGCTAGTCGGCGGAACAAGTTCTCTCCCTGTGAGTCAGATGTTCCCCAGGCCTTGCCCTTTTCGCATTTTTGTTTGACAAGATCGAGACAGGTCTTGGAGTCTTCGATGCTGTCGTGGCCATTTGCACCGCCTTTTTGAATCTCTTTTGATAGATACTTTTGCGCCAGCCATTTTAGAGAAGATTTGAGAGGAGGACCGCGAGGATGCGGGTAAATGATGGATGTGTCGATGATAAAAGGGTGAGAGATGCGGAGAGCCTTGGTATCTGACTCTAAAGAGTGTCCTATCAAGATTGTACGAGGGGTCAGCAGTTCGAGTAGCTTCTGCTGGATGTCATGTAATGTAGTTGTTACAGGTGCAAGCATCTCTTCCGTGATGCCAGAAAATTGGGTGACGTAGTCGATAATAGGCTTATCAGGCTTGACAAGTTCGTCGAGTACCACGTTGCCGAACCAGTCGACTATGCTGATTCTTGTCAGAGAGAACTCATTCTCTCCAGTCATACACATTTCACAATCCAGAGCAAGGATATTTCGTCCTTCTGTGATGCTGCCCTTTTCAATCTCGTCTTCTGGAACTTGACCTTCTTCAAGGCTCTTCACATGGGTGATGACCCATCCTTCGGGGAGCACGAACTGATCTCTGGCAACGCCTTCCAGCATAGCTGGGTGAACTAAGTAGCCGTTGTCGGTCAGATCATCGATTGTACATAGGAATTCAGTGATGCGTGTCCTCTCGTTCTTCCATCCCGAAGGCTCATGTGCTGGTTTGACGCCCTTCTTTGTCCCATTCTTTTCCTTCGGGGTAGGGGTTGTTAGGAAAGCGACCATGGGGGAATGCATCTTTCCGTGTCTATCATCACCTGGAGTCTTGACGGGCCATAGATGCGTGAACATGTCTGCGAATGGTTGCAGAGCCTCGGGTAGGCGCTCTTTCTTCAGTGGTCGGGGATAATAGTCGTCCGGCGACGTCACAACAGCGTTTTCCTCCTTATTAGCACCGCTGTATGTATCGAAGTCCACGTTCTGTTTAAACATAGCCTCCTCAATACCGGGTATCATTATAGCCACAATCTTTCGGAACGCTGGGCGATGGGTAATACCGATCCATTGAGGACCGGCTCCGTCTGCAAAAATGTATGTAACCAGGTCTCGCATTTGGGAAATATTGATCTTGGATTGCAGTCGCGCATTAGGCGAGAATGCAATAGTGGGATAATTCTTGCCCGGTTTAGGGACCTTCTTGAGTTTCTTTGAAGCTCGTGAGACGAGCTGCCACTCTCCGCCGTCGTCTGCGTCATGGGGATTTGAACGCTTCAGGCTGCCGTCGCTTTGTGTTGAAGCATCCTTCTCGAGAGTCGCGATGGCTGTCGTGACAGGAACACCTTGGTCGAACTTGTCGGGCTTTTGAACCTCATCTTGATTGTCGCTTGAAGAGGCCTTGTCGCTGGGATCGAGAATTGGGTCAGATCCTAGGGCTGTAAGGGCTTTGTTGACGAGTTTGGCAGCTTTTCTCTTTGCTTTCTTACCCATTATGAATTTGACACGAGTGCGAGCGCAAGTAATGCGCCGCTGGAAGGAAAGACGTGAAAAGAGTTCACGTCGTGAGGTAACAGTTATTGCAAGGAAATAAAAAATGATGGCGATCCAAGAATGCAGATACACTGCGGTGCTAAAGGTACGTACCAGTTACTTGCTACCAGGCGATTTTTCAAGGGACTTTGAAAGTGGGGCGCAAGCTTGCTATAAGATCAACCAATGAGAGTGTCTCTAAGCTCAACTACTTTACGCGTCTCGCGCACGCGACATGAGCGTGGGCGGATTTATTCGAATTATGATATGACCATGGAATGTTACACTACTCAATAACAGGTCTAAAACCTCCAATTTCTTAGCTCGCGAATATAATTAGTTCCTAAACTCATAATGGTTTATCTTTATTTAGTAGCCAAAATCCATCTCAAGTATCTCAAGTCCCAAATTCGCCAGAGAATCTACTTGCTTCACCACAGCATACTCAAAGAAGGCTCGAGCTTGCTCACCCTCGGGGTTCTCTTTCCAGGCGTTAATAAGAGATAGTTCCTGGTCTCTTCCTGGTAATTCATTGATCTCATCCAGCATCTGCTGAGCAGTGGCCGAAACCTCCCACTCTTGAACATAGTCCTTGGGAACAGACCCTAGTATCATGATGAGAAGCATCTGGCACAAGGAAACTTGGTCAATATCCTGCAGTGTCTGAAGGGCCCTCTGGTTGATATCCCCTTTTGACGCCACGGCTTGTGAGTTACCGAGCGAGGCTGTGTCTGCTGCAGTATTGGCGAGTAATTTGGCGACGAGTAAAAGGCCCTTGATGCGAATCGGATGGTATGGCAAGACGTGTCGATAAGGGTCGCTGGAAGTCGCAACGAAGCATGCCGTAGTCAAGGCATAAATGAAGTTGCTCTCTTCGATGTATAGGATTGATACCTCAGTCAGCAGCTGAGGGAGTGGTGATACTGCCCAGAGCTTCTCGGTAGTCAATCCTTTGCATCGCTGGTAACGAGCTCGCAGGACTTTTCGACGATCCTCAGGTGACAAGGTAGGATCTTTTTCATCTATCAGATCAGATAGTTCCTCGCTACAATTTGTTGCCGTTGAAGCTTTGTTCGAATCTGTTGCAGCAGGGTGTTGGCCAGGCTTGCCAACATCAGCGACAAGACTATGACGGTTCATGTCGATGATTGGAGAGTCAGCGCAAACTTGGTAGACGTTGAGATCTTTCTCGCATCTGAGGCATTGACAATCAAAAAAGTACGGTGCAAGTGCTTGCTTTCTTTTAGATCGAGGGAATGTGTAGTCTGACCGCACGTTAATAGCCATCCTAAGGATCTAGTGAGGAGATGTACCTGTGTAAGAGATTTCAATCTCCTCATCGACTTTGATCGGCTTTTCAGCTCTCAGTATGGCCTTCCTGCCAACAAACTGCACCATGGCGTTGGGGATGCAGGAATGGTTGGCCATAGCGAGCTTTGGTTCGAGAAAGATGCCAACTTGGCCAAGATCGGCATCGTACCTATGAAAGGCATTTGTTTGAATCTATAAGATGTTATTATATTGACCTGTTACTGTGCATGTCCGAGGACGTACCTTGCAGAGCAGAGCCAGCGTCTTCTGGAATTCCTCTTGACCCGTGCCCTGCCCAGTAAACGCAGTAGCACCCATGGCCATCATCTCCATATCGGCCCATTTGTCACTCTTCCTCCAAGATTCGACATTTCCTTCAAGGTTCTCCAGCGCGGCGCCAATACCAGGCTTTATCAGCGCCTGAATCACTGCGCGTACAGGCGTCGGTATGCCCGGGTGTCCTTGTTCGGTGACTTTACGCAGTAATTTACACTCCTTGGAGTGGACTGCTGTCCAATTTGCAGATTGACAGGCGGCATCGCAGTAGGACACAGCGTGGCAACCGGAGCAGGCGCGTACGTCAGCCGGCTTGAAGCAGTGGCTGCAGATGGTTTTTATGTGAGACAGTGAGGGGATGAGAATCGTTGGTGTGAATGGGAGGATGATATCGCCTGGAGAAAAGGCCTTGGTGGAGAATATTCCACGACCTTTTTGATCATGCCTTAGTTGGAAGGGTACGCCTTGACTCATCTTAGACGAGATTGAGGTTTGGTCCGAATGGAAAGAGCCAGGATAATAGAAATACGTATCAAAATGGGGTCAATAGTGGTATAAGTACCTACTTACCTGATCTCAGGATTCGGTGTCAGCAAGATCCATGAATGTTTGTTGGTTGTAAGATGGAGTAGGTCAATGTCCGAAATTCTCCTGCACCGAGCTCAATCTAGCGAACCACATCAGGATCAATCCTTCAATTGCACCACATTTGGGCACAGCAATCTCACATGCAGAATGTCGCAATGTTTAATTTTACAGCTTGAAATAGTTGCTCTATTGCTTACAATCTTAACTTGCCAACTGCTGCTCAGGTATGCTCTACAATTCAACACGAGGAGGTACCTTTCCGCTCTTCCTCAATGCCGCAAGCCGATCATGTAGATCCCGGCTCCAATGTCCGCTATCTCTCTTGTTCTCCTTCAGGATCCTCGCAACATGGTAATCCCAGCAACCCTCTCCGGTACTTGTCTCATATACTCGACACTTTGCGTCGCTGTCTCGCTCTGTGCGAGGCCACTGACCAAGCTTTGCGCCCATATCTTCATCCAAGAAAGTATCTAGAACCAACTGGCCAACCTTGCGCTGTGTAGTATCCCATTCTTTGCCTTCAGGCACGAGCACCTCAAGCAACAGCTTCATGCCGTCGTTCTTGAGGAATTCCTCTCGGATTATGTCGCTCTTGATAAGGCCGTTGATGGCTCCAACCTTGGCTTTCGCTGTAGAGGCCAACGTCTTGGTGTTGAGCGACGATGGAACATGAGCGGGCACGAGAGGTGTATAGAGAGACTCCTTTAGAGACTTGCTGGTACTCGGGCACTGAGCCTCCATGAGACCAGGCCACTGCCTGGTAACCTCTTTCAATGCCGCGGCATTGTTCTGCAGGGCGGCCCCGAGAATGGCAGCTGCTTGATGATCCCGAGGAGTGATATCCGCAGGGTAAGCAACATCCGAATCCGCCATCATGCAGAAGAGAGCCTTCAACACCGCCGCGTCTTCAGTGACCTTGAGACCGTAGTAAATATCATGTGACAGTTCTTCCATTCCCTCAAGCGCATCGTCAAGTTCCTTGCCTTCGCCGGTTTCGCCAGCCTTCAACATCTTCATGGCGGTGAAGAAGGGCTTACCGACGAAATCTTCGCCCTCAGGCTCCTTGATTTTACCAATAGGTTCATAAGCCGGTGCGCCCTTGGGGATTTGGGGATCCTCCAGTTGCTGCTGATCCACGACAACAACAGCTTGGTCAACCGGGAGGCCTTCGAGTTCAGGGTTTCCTTCATCGGGAACATTGATCTTGGCCTCCTTCTTGCCGTTGGACATGTTCAGACGAACATGGAGTCCGTGGGGAAGTTCCTGATCGTCATGGACGACCTGGAACTCATCTGTTGGTTGAAACACCTTTGGGTAACAGTCTTTAGGGTTATCTGTGTGGCAGATAAGTTCGACATCTGCCTCTGGAGATGATTGTGAGTCTGGAGCTGAGGCGAGTGTTGGTGATGCGAAGATGCAGAGGACGATACCCAGTACAAGGGCGATCATGAGAGACAAGGATTTTGCCCTTGAGGGGGCCATAATGAATATCTGATGCCTTCAAAGGGCGAGAAGTCTTGAAAGCTGAATGGCGAAGGGTCGGTGTCTAATAGTCGATTTGAGACCAGGGAGTATTATTGGTGGTTCTTGTAAATCCTCGAGCAGAGTATTGAAAGGGTAGGTACTAATTTACCCTGTAGAAGGTTGGAGAACTCAAGGGTCGATATAGTGGGTAGGTATCAAGGGCAATGTAAAACTGTGATAGACTTTGCAATCAAAAGTAAGAGAATAGAGAGGACAAAACTATCAAATGAATACATTTCCGTTATATGTTATGAAACTCCAAGATATGACTCAGTCGAGTAAAAGGACACTTCTTTAATCATGAATCGAAGTCACTAGAAATGCAACTTGTCAAGATCCATCAACGCCCGTGCCACTATGGAAGCTCACTGTAAAAAAAAGAGTTTTGGCAGATTTCTATTGGTTCGGAGCCGCATCTTCGATTAGTCATGATTTTCACAGACGGCTTTCATGGAAGTCAATATCATGAAAAAGATTAACACGTCAACTTCATAGTTCTGATGTAGGCTTGATCCAAATCGCTGCCTGATGATACCCAAATCGTGATATTATAACCCCACAGTGTCACATGTAGCGCGATTATTGAGAATGTCTCACAAGTACCAGCCTTCCCTTTCCACGAGGGTCGAATCAACATTGACGACGTTCTCAACGGCCAAGGAAATAGATTATATGAGGGGTTTAAAACTTGTTCATATAATTTTTGATCCTGATGAAAGGGTATATGTGATGGAGGGAGCATAAGTTAAAGGGGCTGGCCGGACCAGAAATAGTTTCTGTCGCAAACAGCTCTATTAGAAGATTGTCTCACTGCGGCCCACGACCCTGCAAATTCCTCCCGAGGGCCCCCAAGACAGGATGATTCTGTCCGAATGCGGTAACTGAAGCATAGAATAGACTCATTGTAAGTACAATACTCGTCATATGGTCTCAATGGGAGGAGGGAGTAAGGGATCTCAAGAACATATAAGAGCGAACAGCCCAGTAGAGCTTTAGTGATAGCAGCAAGCACATAATCAAACCAATTCGTTGTATCACTTCAGTTAACAGCACAAAATGTTGTCCTTCAAGCTCTCCTTCTTTCTAGCCTTCTTCTTTTGGGCCTTCACACTCGAGGCTGCACCAGCCATGCACCATCACCGCCATGGTAACCAACATCTTCGACATCTCCACACAACAAGAGCAGCCCTTCTGCACCGCGCAAGATCGCACTATCACCACGGAGCCCCCCCAGTTTTATTCGAAGAGCCCCAGAAGCCTAGTGAGAGTGTGCGAGCTCAGGTTGTACCCGACCATGAGATGCGCCATTCCGTAGAGAGGCTGACGGTATAATTACTCAATGGTAGGTGGCAAGCCCACGACTACTATGATGCATGTACTGACTTGTAAAGAACAAAGTTTTGGAATAGTCGGGTGGAAGTGATGAGAGGAAATTAGAAGCTGGCTCTTCTGATACGGGATTGTTGGACGGAGTTTGTTTAATATTGGATGGTCATATGGACGTTGGTGAGATACTTGAACCAAAAATGGTTTATAATTTTATGTGTTACTTTCAATTACTATATCTCTTCGAGTTCACACAATTCACAATATTTCTTTTAAGATTACAGCTCAAATTCTAGGTTTATGAAGCGCAACAACTGTCTATCTGTAGCACAGTCCATGATGACACGCACTGTCTTATCCCCATGAGACACCCTGATTGGACACAGACACCTAAACCCTCCGCTGGAATTGAGGAGCTCTCCCTTACCTCAGGCTCTAACTAAGTTAATCTGGAGAATCTGTCCCTGGGAGTCGACTCTCGTATCCCGTTCCTCTTCATTTCCATTTCTATTCCCATTTCCCACCGTCATCTTCGGCTCCAACACCCAGCCGACCGATATTTCTTTTACTGTCTTTCCCGTCTTTTCGACGCTCCTTAATCATCGCTATCCGAGACAATCCTGCTGCTCCTCCATCAACTCCAGTCGCTCATCGGGCGACGCTCAAGAGCTCTTGACCAGAGCTCGCTCCCTAGCGCACCCACCCCTGGTCCTGAGATCATCATCCCACCAAGATGCCTTCTCCACGCCGAGTACGCCTACTAATCCTGGCGACGATTGGCACATTCATCTTTATCCTCTTCTACACCTCAGGGTTCGACTCGCATCACGATGCAGAGACCTACACGGGCCAAGAGTTCATCAAGAAGACGCAAAATGCCATGAGCGCAAACGAACCCCCCGCGCCTATCGTCGACTTTGCAACCGGAGAGAAGGCTGGACAGCCTCACGCTGATAAAGATGGAGACGGTGATATCGACGCAGACGACCAGAAGCTAGCTGCTCAGATGCAGGAGCGTCTCAAGGCTGCCGAGGCCGAAGCGAAGGGCAAGGCGAACGAGAAGGGGGGTCTGCGACCTGATCCTCCCAAGAAGGTTGTAGGAGTTGGAAGTTCTGCGGAAGGTCAGGATAAGGACAAAATCGTCAAGCCTGTTGGCGGAGAGTCTGGCGATGTTCCGGCTCCTGCTGCCGCCGAGAAGAAACCCGAGACAGAGACGAGGAGCAAGGAGGCAATTGCCGCTCGTGAAGAGCTGGACTCTATCCTCAAGAAATCACCGGGTAGGTCTCCAAGAGCAACCACTAGAAGAACCAATATCACTAACTGTTACCCAGTCATCATCTTCTCCAAGACGTACTGCCCCTTCTCGAAGCGAGCCAAGAGCCTTCTGATCGAAAAATACTCCATCACCCCCGAGCCCTATGTCGTTGAACTCGATATCCATCCCCAAGGCCAAGCGCTGCAAGATCAACTACTCGAGACAACAGGCCGAAGGACCGTACCCAATATTATGGTCAACGGCGTGAGCCTGGGAGGCGCCGACGACATCGCCGAGATGGACCAGGCAGGCAAGCTCGTCGGCAAGATTGTCGACCTCGGAAACAAGCGCGTCGAGGTTCTGGAACGAACCAAGTAGACTGCGCACACACTTTTTTCTCCTTTATGACCTCTTTAATCTTCACGGGGCACTTGTACAAGGATTTACTGCTGGTTTTTGGGTAAGAAGGGACTGTCATTTTGGGCCTTTGGCAGCATGATTGGAGTCTGGGCGTCTGGGAATTCCTTTTGTCACTGTGTGTAATGGTGTCATGAAGGGAGCATTAGGGGAGATACTCTTCGACTAAGACAGTGATGTACACAACAGCACAGCTAATGAACGAGATATATATACCTCTATATCCAACTTATCCCTTATTTACATGCCGTTTCTCTACTTCATGGATAAAGAAACGGCATTCCGGTCTGATCCTAGACGACATAACCATATCGGATTGAGGTGGTGATTTGCTTCATTGGTGTAATCTTATTAGCGCCATAAATACGGGAGTCAAACAGAATCAACACTCACATCCCAAGTAGGCAGGTCTTGTAAGCCAGCCCAACGAAGCTTGGCCATTCCCTACCGAGGCAGGATTTTTGGCATAACTTTAACCAACATATGAAGTTACATTTTGGTCGCATGCACTAAAGTGAAGCCATGGCATCATGACTCGCAGCCCAGTTTATCATGTGAGGGCTGATTCCATCTTTGATACCAACTACATCATCGGCTTTGAGGATTACCTATATGTTGCATTAAAGTTCGTATGACAACTCTCATCATTTTCAACTTTCTTCTTGAGCCTTGCTCGATTCCCATATGAAATTGAGCCCTTGATATAAACAACATCTAAATTCACGATGGAGTTCACAGACACTATGACCAGGATACTCTCTGTTCCGGAATTGCTGGAACTCATCCTCTTACACCTTGACATGAAGACACTTCTTGTGTCTGCATCACGAGTATGTCGTCACTGGGCTGCGATAATAGGAGAATCTCCCAGAATTCAGCAAGCGCTGTTCTTTCAACCCGTGTCTTCGGCAGGAGCCCAAAGACCGCAGAGTTTCACACTCAACGCGCTGCTGGTTGAGAAGTTTGGGAGATGTTTCTTCGATATCGATCGCAAATATACGTACCTTCGAAGAGCGGACTCGTTCCTTCGCTTACCTTGGGCTCCTGAAGGTGCGATTAAAGCCCAAGGAGAAGCAAGGAGCTTATCAATGTTGGAGAAGACGGAGCGTCTTCAGAACTTCACATTGGGCACTTCCAGTTGGCGACGGATGCTTGTATCTCAACCACCGCCTCCCGCTATGGGATATCTGAAATCAGAGGGCTTTAACATGTGGTTTCGCAATGTTCGCACTGCTCTTATCAAGCCAAAGTCTTCCCCGGGCCTCTGCATGGGACAGTTATACGACATGGTTCACAGCACAACATGCCGACCGGAGAACTACTCTATGTGGTACCGGATTAGCTGGGATGATGGGCGAGAGGCGCACCAGACGCAACTGTGCCGGGAACAATGCGAGTTGCTTTTCGGCACGACGAATCTTGTGGTTGAGTTCTACAGTATGGATGGAGGGGATTGGGACTGCGGACCGTGGGATATAAACTGTGTGAGAGAAGCATTTAGATGTGCCGATAGTTGTGGTGGTAGAGTTGAGAAAGAGGAGGAGGAGGCTAATTTGGAGGAGTTTGAGGCATTGGGGTTGGATGTGCTTACGTCGATTTGGTGGCATAATGAGGAGGATGGTTCAGCTGTAGATGTTGATGGGAAGGGTTATGGGTATAGCCAGTGGCCTCAGCGAATGGCTCAGAGAGTTTGACGTCTGATTGATAGGGAGGGTTACATTGGGTTGTCTAGACTGTCTGAAGAGCAATCAACCATGAGGAAAGAGAGATGTCTTTGAAAGGTCGCATTGTATTCAAATGAGCATAATTGAGATCATTACGATATGAAGAGAGAATCCGATCAAGACTAATAATATACAATATTACTATGTCTTTTGTTTTATCATGACAATACCATAGTAATTCCTCGAGATAAGTGGAACTGATTAAGGTTAATGAAAGTGGGTCCACTAACACTAACACCAAAGATCTAGACCCTAGAGGCAGACAGACAAAGTCGGGGAAGAGGAGGAGGAGATAGGACAGTCAGTACCTTCCTATCCCTTGCCTTCCATATATAATTCAGCCTCACCCCGCCATTTTAGCTCTCTGTCAATTTAATATCACTCATACAAATAAAAGCGTCTCTTTCTTTTCAAAGTCAATTCATCTGTCACAAAATGGATACCACAAGCGACGCTGCCTCTGTCCTCTCAGGCTCAACCGTCTTCTCCAAAGAAGCCCAGGACCATGTCTCACCGACAAAAGCCGACACAGAGATCTCTACAAACGAAGCCGCAAAGCACCGCAAGACTATGCGACAGCGAGTTCGCAATGTCGTAGCCGACCTCGGACGTCCTCCGACTGCGAGAGATGATGCCAAGAGTGGAAATGTCACGCAAAAGCATGTGGATGTTGGCCCTGCGGCCGGGACGGTCCTCATGGGCTCTGCTACGGTTTAAGGCAGAAGCATCAAATATTTGAGGCTGGGAATTTAATGGAATATATGGAATGATTGATGAATGGATGGATGGATCAGATACCTTTTACTGTACGAGTTATGGCGTTGGAAATGAGTTAAATTGGATTCAAGTGTTGACCACCATTTAACAGAGCCATTTATTGGCGATGGCATGATTGACAACCAAAGCAGCGTGATATCCAGATGTTGAATTACGCCTTATCACTATTATCTTACATTCAGGTCGATTTTGTCCATTGTATTATTACTGCATCATTGATTAAATACTTTCCTTTTTAAGACTTCATCTTACATCAGCATATCCACCTCAGCCTTGAAACTCACACCGATTATTAAGTCCTATCTTGCGCTCGTGGGGCCCATGAACCTTGCCTTGCCTTGCTTGTATCTATTCATAAGGTCGCTTTGTTCTAAATCCGAAACATTGTGCAGGTTTCCTTACATAGGTAGAAACTTCGGTGGGGCTCATTTAGGCGTTCCACGGAGTACAAGCTGACAAATATCTACGTTTTAATAATACGACTATGCATTACGCATTATCAGGAGATGAGATCTTGAGTGAAGAAGGAGTTAAGTATATATACGCAGTAGATCTACAGGATTACTATGCCTGTAGAGTGACATCGATCTACCCATCAAGCCATTTATCACCTACATCGAACCAAGCCCATCATGTCTTCTATCCCCTCAACTCAACAAGCCATAGTCCTCCCTGCAAAACGCACTCCGTTCGCCTTTCGGACGGTCCCTGTATATCCTCCCGCCCCTGGCGAAGTCCTAGTTCGTGTTGCCTGGACCTCTTCAACTCCTCTCGACCTTCATCGTGCTGATGGCGGTCTACTCATCTCCGAATACCCACAGCAAATGGGCAGTGGAGGTGCCGCTGGAAAAGTCGTGGCTGTTGGCGATGGCGGTGATCTCAAGGGGCTGAGTGTCGGAGACCGTGTCGTTTCCTTTGCTTTCCATGGTGGAAAAGAGGCAAATCACCAGGAATACATCACAATTCCTGCATATCTTGCTTCCAAAATCCCAGACAACATTTCTTACCAAGAAGCTGTGACAGTCTCAGTGAATCTCGTGACTGTCTTTCACACTGCCACCGCGGATCTCAAGCTGGAACTTCCATGGCCTGTACCAGAAGGTTACACGCCCAAGCAAGCTGATGACCCTATCCTCATCTGGGGTGCCTCGAGCAGCGTCGGTATGTATGCCATTCAGGTCTTCAGGCACTGGGGCTTCAAGAATATCATCGCTGTAGCCAGTGAAAAACAACATGAGTATCTTCGCAGCATTAGCGCAACTGAGACTTTCGACTATCGAAAGAAAGATGTTGTCGATAAGATTCTCAACTTGATCAGCAATAGACCAGAGCCCAAGCTGCCTTATATCATCGACTGCATCGGCTCCCTTGAGGGCACTCTAAAGCCTCTGACCAAGATTGCTCAGCGCGGCAGCACCGTGGCTGTTATGCTCCCTGTTATTCTCGAAGATGCCACACTCGAAGAAGAGCCCGAGTATGAGATGGACGTCTCCAAGGTGTTGGTCGGGCAATGGGCCGATGGTGTTGAAGTTCGTGGTGTGCGTACACATTTCTACCTCTCTGTAAGTCACTCTTGGTTATCTGAAGCAACCAAAGACTAACATAAATCAGAATGAGTTTCTCAAGGAAAAGGCTCAGCCAGAGATGGTACCAAAGCTACTCAAAGACGGTGTCATTACCCCCAATAAGTATCGTGTTGTGGAGGGTTCATCAGCTGTTGAGAGGGCCCAAAAGGCATTGGATATTCTGAGAAATAAGGGAGTCAGTGGCGAGAGACTGGTGTGGAGGATCACCGAGGATGAGGTGTGAACAAGCGTGAAACATCTGATAATATAGCATTATTCCAGTACTATTCAGTTATTTCTTGTGTGTTCCTGGAAAGTTACCAACTCAACAATTTGTTTCTAAATCAACCTGAACCGTGATATCGTAGAAAACTTGGTGAATACCAGCACCCTGATGCCTTCCCATCATGATAAAACAAAGAAGATATATCTATTACTTGTTCAGAATCAACATGCAGCGCCCATCATAAACTGATCGATAGCTTCTGGGCCCATTTGTCTGTTTCATGTTAGACATAATAACATACACAACAAGAAATAGAGTTACTCACGCAGTAAGCATTAGCTTCGTAAACTCATCAACATCCTCAGGTTGCGCATGCAACCAAACACCCTTGAAGTCAAGATTCCGCACCGGGTATTGTGGTTTAGTCTGCCACGCACGGTAGAAGGCCATTGACGAATCGGCTTCCCAGAGGTATCTTGATGCAGTGAATTGAAAGCTTGGGCTCTCCATGATACCGCAGGGTGCTGTATAAGTGTCAGATATGAGTACAGATAAAGAGAGCAAGACGTACGCTCAAGAGACTTGAGAATGCTTGTCATGCACACAAAAGCAAATGACATGACGGTGGTTCGGCGTATACTCTCGGCGAGCAGCCAACTCTATCTCAACGTCAGCAAAGATCCTGCATGACACAATTCTTTGATTAGCTTACCTCCCAGCTTGGTGGAGGCGGACCCTTCATCGTAGTAGCACCAGGTTCATCCCCCACTGACAACTCCTCCTCGACCTCCTTGAGAGCAAACATCCACGCCATAAACTGCGACAGCTCGCGCTCGCTCGTTGCCCTCAGTGTAACGTCACCATCGAACATGCGGATAGAGTCCAGAACAACCAGCGCCTGCACACGCGCCAGCTTCTCCGCCGGCGTCGAGGCCCGCTCACCCTCTCGATGGATCTCCTTGGCCATGTCAGTGATGAGCTTGTACACCCAACCTTTGTTCTCAGGAGTTCGCGCTGAATAGGCTGACGCCGCTGAGAAGGCTGCTAGCATGGTCTTGGGGAGGTTGGAGCCGTAGAGACGGGGGTGGATGAAGGGCAGACAGCGAGTCTGCGCGAAGCCGCGGTAGAGATTGGTGATGATCTCTACTGTGTATCCCACGCGAGTACGAGGGTCGTACACGTCCAGCGGGTTGAAGTCGGCCAGGCAGGCATCTGCTCTATCTAGAAGAGCCATATCGCGGATGACGACAGGTCCTGTTGGTACGGGTGGTATACCGAGCTTGTTATTGCCATAGTCTCCCATGTTCCATAACTCGGAACCGAGAGATGTATCGTTAGCCATGAGATGGTCGATGATGGAGAAGTCGAGGGGAGAATCGAGCTCTATCGACGATGTGGCGACTCTGTCCAGGCTATCTGGCGTGGTGTTGCTGGCACTGGCACTCGAGTCTGCTCCCAAGTTGTTGATATCAAAGCCCATATCAAAATCAGGAACCTCGTTCAAATTATCAGTAGCGCCAAGACCGGCACACAGATCGTCGTCGTGGAAGTTTGCCCCCGGCGGCAATCTCTGATATACACAGTCGAGGCCCTTTGCCGCACAGCGAGTACAGCGAGGAGTCTTCTTGTCGCACTTGCGCTTCCCTCTCACGCAGGCGTTGCAGCTCTTCTGTCTCGAAGCAGCTGAACGGTCCATCTTGCGCGCAGCCAGCGAGCCGAGTGAGTCCATGATATATAGATAAGTGAAATAGAATGAGTGGATGGATGAGGGTGAGGGTGAGGGTGAGAATAATAGAAGAGGAGAGGCGGAAAAGATCCCCAAGAATGTCGGCGGACTTGACGTCGGAGAAGGAATAGGCCTACCAGAGTGAAATAGAATCAAGTGAATGGAGTATGAGGAGCCCCTGATGCATCCTCTTCGCGGACTCTGTTTGGTGCAAGCCGTAAGCACTGTCTTCTGAGTCAATTGTCAATGGTTGTTGCTCGTCTCTCAGACCGAATCGGGGACTTTTCTTAGGCGGGGCGTCCGCAAACTCCGCAAGTCCGCAACACCCAACTCCGCCCGGACTCGGGCTGCCCCGTATATCCCGTGTCCCCGGCTCCGGTCTGAGGGCAAACAGTCCAATTGTGAGCTGTCCAATGTTTATGGATCATCTTGTCTTTATCTTATCATGCCGCATTGTTCCATCAGGTCACGTCATGCCAGTGGTATCCATAATACTCTATATAATACGAATACTCAGGTCTATGCCCATTGCCTTCCAACATGGCATGACATACAACCGGAAACCTGTTCATTCATCTTACAATTAGCATAATAGAAACATTCACAAGCACATTTTTGTGAAGACGAATATCTTGTTCTCGCATTTTACCATCAACCGTCCGATACACCGAGACCATCCGATACGATCACAACCACGCCATTGCATAGAAGAAAACAAAACGTCCTCCAACTGCATCACCTCCACGACATGTTTGTTCCACAGCACAGACCCTTCCTGCCCGCTTCGCCTCCTTTAAAATGGGTATATACGCCCTGAAACACTATCGCGCCATCTTCGTATTTTCCATGACGTCTTTGTCCTTCCGAGCCCAAAAACCGAGGAAATCTTTTGCAACCAACCCCATTGCACCTATTCCTTGTCCTTGCCTTGCCTGACCATCCGTACCTAACCGTACCATACCATTAAGTGGCCTATATGTCCCAAACCTAAACTAACTCCCAACGGCCACCTCATTAGCCGAGCGTGGTGCATGTTTAAATAAAAGAAGAAGAAAAAGAAAAAGGAAAAGAAAGAATGAGATAGACACCTAATACGGAACCAAGAAATTGACAAAGAAGAGTGGCAGTTCACGGTCCGTTTGCCGTACTGGTACACTGGGCGGCAGCGTCGCCGAAGAAGACAAAAGAAAATAGAAGCAGCTAAGCAAATCTAATGCCACGGCGCCTTCGTGTTGTGGCTCAGAGTATCGCTGGTGACCCAGCAATAGCGATCGAGTCCAGCGCTATAGTTCTTGTTGGAATCGCAAGTGTGCGCGCCTTGTGCTCTCCTAGTGTCATAACTTTTCACCGTCATTCATTCATTAATCGACTTCCAACAGGTTCAAGATGGTGGACCTTTTCTGGGGCAAGTATTCCCCCCGAGCCGCATCTACCGGAACCTTTGATTGATTCCGTCTAATGATAGCCATTGGTACGAGGACTGTCGTACTGAACACCCGTCATAGAGTCCGGTCCATTTGGAATACTGTTGCGGAGCGACCTGAGCGGTGGCAGTTCCGGTCGGTTAGGGTTGGGGTATGAGTCTGTCTGATAAGTCCCGGCCTGTGGTGCTGGTGTTGCTGCTGAAGATAGGGGAGGCCGTGAAGAGGAAGAGTTAAGCTCTCCACGAAGCTGTTGATTTTCCATTCGTAGCGCATGGACATCTCTGCGAAGCATCTCGTTCTCAGCTGAACTGGACTTGTAGTGCTCTTGTAGCGCTCGAATGATATCTTGCTGCTTCTGATGCTCCGCAATGGCTGTCGAACACGTTAGTCGAGATTCAACCCCTTTTGTTAACTTACTAACCTTTAGTTAGAATTTCCCACTTGGAGGCTTTGGAGCCTCGTTCCTGAGGCATGAGATCTCTTAGTTGATCAAAGAGTTCCTTCATCTCTGTTCGTCTTTTTCGTTCAGCAAGCTTGTGGCTGACTCTCAATTCAGGTGTTCGACTATATGGTTGTGAGCCTGTTGTACCATTCCCTTCTTCAGCCTGGAGATCACTCAATTGCTTATGCTGCATAGAGTGATGGTGAACAGGCGGGAAGTCGGATGCATTGGACATGCGAGAGTACTCGGACTCGTTCAGCCTCATCTGACCAGGAGGTAGGCGAGACTCTGTTGTGAATTGACTGCTCGCGATAGACTCAGTGATGCTACTGCGCCGCGAGTCGGTGTACGTAGGGGCGCCACCGACTCGCTGAATCTCCTCTTCGGGAAACGCCCATGCTTGACCTTTGGTGGGCTCTGCAGCGCGCGCGATGTGTCCAGTGGCAGGACCAGTGATGGCCGGTGCGGTTTTGACCGTCTTGCCCTCAGGGTTTCGCTCCGCACTGGGTTGGTAGCCGTTTGAGATACGATGGACTGATAAATGATGAGGGTTCCGCTGATTATGGAGGGTATTTTGTATCGAGGTAGTTGAGTGATTGTGGGATGCGTAAGGAGAGCCTCCCAGGCGCAAATCGCCAAAGTTCTGGTTGATACGACTGTCAACGCTCTCCCTTCTCATTGCTGCCATACCGGGCGCCAAGGTGTCACCCATCGTAGGGCCGGGATTGGGACCGAGACCGTTGGATTCGATCGACGTGGGTCGGTCGCGGCGTGGATCGAGACTGCTGGGAGTACTAGGGGATACCATTGCGGCAACGCTCATGTTGGTTGTCGATGGCGATACAAGTCCGTTGGGAATCATGTTGGAGGCAATCGGAGATGGTGTCTTTTCGTGCGACGAAGATTGATAGCCGGAGCCGCTTGGGCTAAGACCATTCACGTTGAAGGATGCAGCAGATGTGTCTAGGTAAATCAGGTCAGCCATGGAGCCGAGGCATTGGCACAAACAGTAATGAGCAGCGTACGCTTACTGGAGGCGTCTGCGTTGGAGTAGAAGCCCGAATCTCGCATGTGAGGTGGGCCGTTAACGATTGAGACAGGTGCGTTATCGTTATTAAGAATGTTATTAAGTCCAACCGGTTTGGGAGGGGGTAGACGCGGCTGGTTGTGGACGTCCATAACTGTCTAGAGGTCGAGTTGATATCGAGGGTATCGATCGAGTCACAGCCAGAGCGATTCGGTTACAGTGAGCCCGACGAGTCCCGTTAATGGGAGCCCGGTTAACAGACGGCAACGGTGACGGCGATACGGTTGTGTTCGATTGTTTGCACTCAAGGCGAGGCCAGGGTAGCGAGAAGCAGGCGAGAGGCGTCAGTACGACGAGCCAAGGTGGAAATTGCAACTCGAAGTCGGCGGGCCAGGACGGACAGACAGGACAGGACAGGACAGTAGAGACGCGACAATGCGATCCAAAGTCAAATTCTATAGTGGGCGGGCGTGTCAGAGCATGAGCCCTGAAGGAGGGTTAAGAAAGGGGCCGTCGCCTTGGACAAGATAAAGATGGGATGTGCGGGATTGAGAACAAGAACGTAACGTAACCCTGATCTGTAAAAAGTGAAGAGAGAAGTGGAAATGGAATTGAAGAGGGAAAAGTGCACACGAGAACGAGATGACCGTGGCGAAGGTGAGTAAGTGACGGGCCGGGGGGATGGATGAACAGTGGAGGGCACTGCAGGTAAGGGAAGGGAAGGTGAGGAACGCCTATGCTAGTTCCCCGGTAGGTACCTACTAAGGTAGGCTATAGAAAGAACGCAGGGCATGTACATACCCATAGCACTGTACAGTACCCGACAGGAGAGAAGTCCAAGAATTGTATGGGACGGGGACAGGAGGCTAGGTTGTGTTGGTAAGGAGACCTATAAAAAAAAGAAACGAGAGAAACGAGACCAGATGGTTTCTCCTTGGGATCAAAACAGCGAGTGGATTAGACCTGAAAGATCAGATCCATCCATCCATTAATCAATCAATCAATCAACTAACCGGACACCAGGAACATCGAAATGACTTGAGAGCAAGCCTCATTTCCCCTAGCACAAATGGTAGCCTCCATGTCTCGAAACCTCTAAGGGAAAAAATCATCTGGCGTCGTACGCTGAAATGGTTGGGTCCCCTGCACATGCATGTTCAGCAGCAGCACTGTATCCACCTTCACTGTCCATACAATAAGGTACTAGCTCAAGCTCAAGCAATGGAGAATGGATGGACGGTCACCTCTTGAAGCCTTGAAGCAGGGGACCGGCAACGGGACCTTCCTCCAGCTCTCAGGCGGGTCTGGACAACGAAGGCTGGCTAGAATTTACAGGGGCCTCACAGTGGCTGTCCCGCTGGCTTCAGCACCTCACTTTGAACTCCGTGCTCCTCGTTGCAGCACACGGCATCCATGTTCTCGTACTGCGAAACCTGGACCGTTGCCAGGGATCTGGCTACCCACCTACAAAGCTTGTGAATCCATTGCGTTCAACAAAAACAATTTTGAAGTGGACGAAGAAGCATTCGGAGTCTTCTTTCGACCCAAAACGGTATTGATATTGATCTTGGCTAATCTCAAGCAGTTTTCAAACTACTTCAAAGCGGTTATACAAACAAGAATGGCACTCGTGGTCGAGGCACATGTTGGTGAAAGAAACAAAATCTACTCGAAAGACTCATTACTCTCCCCACCACGTCCTCCCATGTGTTCGAGTACGATACATCCAACGGAAGGCAGCGCTATTGGGGAGTGTTGGGAAACTTGCTAAAGGCGCACCTTGAGCGGCTTAGAGGCGACGGCGTCAGAAGCCACCCTTCACCCCCGGAATCCCTTTTCTTCATTCCCCTCTGAATCCCGCAAAACCTTGTTTCTGCCATTGTCCGAAAGTCAAGTCGTGGAGGGTGGTGCAGGGAGCTTTAGTTTGGGATCGGGGCGGCGCAACTGGAATTGGACGCCATGTGGTTGCTCAGTCTAACCGGTCTGATTCTACTCACAACCCCTTTAAGGCACAGCATCCAGTCTTGATGAACGTAAGGCGCCATCCGGAGATTCATGCCACGGAAGGTTGCGACGACAGCACGGCTGGACGGGTTGGTGACTCCTAATACCTAAGATCGAGGGTCAAACATTTTGACAGAAAGTACCGAGTACCGAGTTACTTAGACTAGGGTCAAATTGTTTTGAACGCAACGTGGATCTGGATCTGGATCTGGCAAGCCATATTTGCCTTCTCTGCATCAAGCCAACCAACACCCATGGCTCGAACTGGCCACTGGTCCAGGCAAACATTTCCAGCCATTGAATAATCCTGCCAGGAAAACGGAGTGAGCGCAGTATTATTATGATCTCAAATTCGATATGAATCTGGATGAACTTGTCCCAGGCAACACGTATCGGCACCCTATGTGCCGATTACGATGCGGGATGCAGTCATCCACATGCCAACTGTTGCCCAACTGCCGCCAGAGACTCGGGACTGCACTGTACATATCCGGCCACGGGAGCCCGTTCCTGATACTGGTCAACCACGTATGTACAAGGATCAATTTCAGGAAGCAAGTCAATGATAGGGAAGAAGGGATAAGCATGCAGACTCCTCCGAAGAGGCAGAGTTAACCAGACTCTTTGAAGCCCATGTTGCTCGTTGCGACCAGCAACTCTCAGTAACGTCTCAGACAGACAGAAGGGCTGGTATCAGCCCAGTTGACCTTGTAGACAAAAGAGGAGGTAGCGCCCTGCGCAAGTAATACTGTACGCGGACAGTATTATGGTATGCAGCAATTGGATCTCGTTGCGGATGATTTTCCGGGGTGTCCCGTGTGATACTGCGAGTTTGAGATGCTCACCAACGGACAGGCAGGACAGGAAGCCTTGTAAATGTGGCTTGCACCAAGGCCGGGGCACCTCGTGCGCCGTTCACTAGTGTATCCATGATCCCATCAGATGGCATGGTTCTCGAGGTCTATGCCGTGGTGCAGGGATATGCTCACGGCCCATGTCCTTGAACTTGCACAGGACTGGCTCATCACCATGTGTAGGCCCCTCCTTTGCTCGCCTCGCCCCCAAAGTTTAAACCCCCATTGTTTGATGAGCAAGGGAGCGGAGCGACTAAGCACCCCAGCACCACATGCGCGATCTTCCGCAGCCACGTGAGGGCCATCTCTCAGAAAAGACTGTGCCGCAGATCGACTGGTCCACCAGTTAACTGGTCTTGGCCCAATATTGCGAGGAATAGTGTACATGGGCGTGGTGTATTTTTGCTTTATCCCCTCCTGAGCGCAGTCACGCCGCGCAGCAAATAGGGCTACGCACCGCCCCAAGTTTGCGTGATGCCATGTGGCAGATCAGAGGACCTTAGGAATGTCATATTGGACAATAAACCCGGCCGAGATAGTTGATTTGCCCCGATGTCTTCCTGGCTTGTCTTTCCTAGATAGGTAAGTAAAGAGCATGCGCACAGAACTTGTCATGCCCAAGATTTCCTAAGCGCTACCACCTTGAAACAATCGGGTAAAATTGTGCACTGTAAGCCTTCGTCAATCATTGCTGCTTGTGTCTAACAACGTTTGCAGAGAGAACGCTGCTGGTTCCTAGCCACACTCCACGCACATGTCGGGGCGCGTCCAGGAGATCTAGCCACCCTGGTAACTAGCTGGTACAGTACGATTTAGGGACGTTAATCTCGACGAGCTAGGCGGGCCAATCGACAAACCGGTGTTTCTAAAGCGACACTGCATGATGGGTCATACTGTACAGAGGACAGAGCTCGTGAATATCCTCATGTTAGGTGCATAGCTTGATGCAGAGTCGCGGCCAGGTTAGTAGTCGATGTAAACAAAAGAAAATCGTATGGGAAAATTTGTTTGCAAATTCCTAATTTCCAATGTCAACTAACCTTGCTATGGAAGTTGCAAGGATACATGCAACTGTTTCGTATGCTGAATAGGTAGGTGCGAGGTCGGTATACCTTTTGATTCAGAAGGTGTGACGGTGAGGTAGGAACATATGAACAAGGTATGACACTTGCATTTTCTGCCAGATTTGGAGTTTCTTGACTATCCTGTTCCCTTCTGTTCGTAAATTCTGTCATCAACTCAATCCTCCTCAATTCAGGTAATGAGATAAAATTCTTTATTTTTCTCACTTAAATATTGCTTTGACCTTCCTTACGCTATCGCTTCAGCTCATGCATGCACCTTGCCGTTTTATCATGGCCTTCCGTGGGACGCTCTTTTAGTCTGAGTCGCTGCGAAACACATCACAAAATTGCTTTTTAGCAATTTCTATCATGCGACGTTCCATACAACAAGTCGGTGTCGGTCTCTTGCTTTCGCTTACAAATTGATGATTACGGATACCATGCTCGGGTTATCAGACATACCTCCAAAGTCAATGGCGAATCCGGTATGTTCTGCAACGCGGCAACGCAAGTCCTACCGCTATGAATATCGAACTATGGCGCCTCTTGTTTATTAAGGCCCTGATCCAATCGATATGCCGGGCACACTTTCGATACATATGGTAACTAGCACCGTAAGGCTATTCCCAAATTGGTCGATTTTGGCAATAGATTGTCTATTTAAGGGATTTTTAAAATATATAGCAGTTATATAATATATTTATTTCTCTATAAACTTAATAAAAAAAAGTTAATAAGAAATTAAATTAAAAAGATAATTTTTTAATTATATTTTTATTATTTACTTATTTTATTATTTATTAAAAATAAGTAACTTATTTTAATTAAAATATATAAAGTTATAAAGTTAACTTTTTATTATAATAACCTTAAAATGCTTAATAATATCTTTTATAATAATAATATTAATATTAATATTAAGTTAAATAATAAATATAATAATAAAAAAGTTTTATTTATTATAAAGTTAATTAAAAAGACTTTTAAATTTTAAAAAAATAAAAATAAACTATATTTTTTTTTTAATTATTAAGGAATTATTAACCTTAAAGGGCTAATTATAATGAAAACCTTTAATTAAAAGTTATTAATAAATTATAAACAGAGATTTATTAAAAAGCTTTAAGTTATAAAGAATTAATTTTATTAATTAATTAATTAAATTAATATAAATATAAATATAAAGAGATTTAATTAATAAAGCTTATATTTAAAGCTAATAATCTTTTTATATATTATTAATTAAGGCTATATATAATAGGCAGTAGTATATTACTTTAATATCTCTTAAAGCTTTATATTTTAAATAATAAAAATAGCTCTTAAAGCTTTTATTAATATTTATAAAATATTTATTATTTAATTAAAACTAATAGAGATATATTATAAGATTATAATTAGGCCTAAAATTTATTACTTTTTTAGCTATATTAATGCTATAAATAGTATTTATATAGTAGCTTAAGTCTTTAAAGAAGATTAAAAAAAGCAATATAATAAAAAGTCTTTAATAACTTAAAATATTCTTTATATTATTTACTTTAATAGAACCTTTTTATATATTCTTATAAGTTATAAATAATTAATTAATAAGGCCTTATTAATGCAATAGATTTAATTAAAGAGCTTAAAAATATATAATAATAAATTTTATATTAATAATATTAACTTTAAATTCTATATAGAACTTTTAGTCCTTTATTAATATTAAATATTATTTTAATAATTAAAAGGTATTAATAAAAAGACTTTAAAATAAAACAGGGTTATATAATTTATATTATTTATAGTTATAAATTATTATTAAGTTAATCTTTAATTAAGTTAAAAGAAGATTTTAAATAATATATTCTTTACTGCTTAAATATAATATATATAAATAAATATTAATTATATATATTTATATAAATCTATAGAATTTCCTAAAGTTATTAAAAAAAAGTTAATATTAAAAAAGGCATAAGAGAAATATCTATATAAAATAATTACTTAAGTATAAAATTATTTCCTTAATAACTTTAAGATATTAAAAAATTAAATTGCAATAAATTAATAAGATAAGTATTTAATATATATTAAAGAAATAAAGTATTATAATAATATTATTTTTTAATAAAATTATAAAATAATTTTTAATAATAAAGAATAAAAGGCTATAAGGTATTTTTAGCTTAAAAGATAATATTAAAGAAAGTTAATAAGTAAAAAATAAAGCTTTTAAAAAGAAGTTATAATAATAAAAAAAACCCTATTTTTTAATACTTAAATTATGTTTTTTTTTTTTAATTTATATAATAAATAAATTCCTTAATTTAAATTATTAACTTTTTATTAATTTTACTTTATTTATTCTTATATATAAAGTTAATTAATTATATACTCTACTATATATATTTAATTAACTAAATTATAACTTTAAATTAATTTAACTTTTATTAATTAATTAATATAAAACTTAATATAATTTCTCTATAGAACTCTATCTTTACTTTATATTTATCTTTAATAAAACTCTATTTTTATATATAATAGAGAGAATATAATATATCCATTTTACCTCTATAATTATATTAATAAGCTACTTTTTATATTAAGCTAAGCCTATAAAGGCAGTAAGGAAAGCTGCTTTTTTTACCTCTAGAGGCCAGTTTTGCCTTAAGGCTTCTTTTAGCTTTTTTAATTTAAATAGCTTTTAATTAAGCTAAATTAAAGATATTATACCTTTTAAGTAGCTTAAATTTATATAATTAATTAATTAAATTAAGCTATAATTAAAAATAGCTATTTTAATTAAGTTAAATTTCAATTTTAATAAAAAGTTTATTTTAATAGCTTTCATTATTATATATAACTTATAGTAATCTCTATTTATAGCTTACTTTAAAGCTAGTTTAATTATATTAATAAAGTTATAATTAATTATATAATAGCCTTAATTAAGCTATAGGTTATTATATATAATAAATATTATAATAATAATTATAATTAATATTAATAAATATAATTAATAAAGAAAAAATTAAATTAAATAATATATTTTAAAAATATAATAAATAAATTAAATATAATTTTTAAGTAAATTAAAGAAAAAAGGTTAACTTAATTATTAAAAGTTAATATTTATATTATTTAATTAAAGTAGTAATTATATTATTAAAGTAAATAAACTTTACTTAATATTAATTTTTATTATAATAATTTATTATAGAGGTCTTACTATTTAAGTTATTAATAAAAAAGCTAAAAAGCTAAATAGCCTTTTATAAAGTTAAAAGTAAAGAGAAAAAAAAAATAATAAATAAATTATAATTAAACCTTTTAAGATAGCCCCTTTTAAAAAGGCAATAAATTATTATTATATTAAGTCTTTAATTAATATTAATTTTAAGTTAAATTTTTAAAGTATTTTTAATTAACTTAAGACTATTTAAAAACATATAAATTATCAAAAGCACTATAAAAATAATTAATTTCTTAACTTTATTATTAATAGACTTTATTTATAGTTAATTCATAGTAGTTTTAAGATAACCTTAATTTAAAAATATAAATATAGAGAGGTAAGTATATTAATTAACAACTATTAAAGTAATTATATTAATAGAAAAATTAGTTTAATTATACTATAACTTTTTATTATTATTAAATTATCTATAGTGGCTTAATAAAATTTAAATTTTTAATATAAATTAAGTAAAATATAATAAACTTATTTTTAAATTTTTAAAGAATTTAAAACTATCTATATAATTTTTTAATATATAATATAAAAATAAAGCTTTTAATTACTTTTATAAATTAATAAATTAATTACTTATAGCTATATAACTTAATTGTAAAAGATTTTTAACCTCTCTATTAAATTTAATAATTATATTAAAAGATTTATATCTTTAACCTTATAATAAGATTATAATACTGCATTTCTAATACTATAAATATCCTTATAATAAAATAAGTTAATATATCTTATTTTATAAATTAAACTTATTATTCTATATTATTTTTGGACTTTCTTATTAACTTTTAAGCACTATATATTTAGATTTTAAATAAAAAAGTCACTTTTTTATCTTCTTATTAAGACTATTATAAAAAACTATATATATATTATTCTTAAGTATTTTATTAAAAAATATCTCTATTTTTTCTTTATTTACTCTCTTTAGAAACCTTTTTTATATTTTTTTACTATTAACTATATATTACTTATATTAGTAAATCTTTAACTTCTTTTTTAACTTATTATTAATTAAGAGATTATCTTCTTTATTGACTTTATTTATAGATCTATAGGTTAATAAGGTCTTTATATCTACTATAGTGATTAAGTATCTTTAAAGTTACTGTCTTAAGGGCTAAGTCTTAATAACAAGAGATAATTTAATAGTAAGAAAGTTAATTAAAATAAAATAAAAAAAGGTATTATAACTTTATAAAAGGATAAAAATAACAGTAAATTAAATAACTATAGCTATATAGCTTTATAAGTAAATAGTTAATTATTAAATATTAAATCTTTATTTATTTAAAAGTCTATTTAAGACTTTTTAATATTATTATAAAGAGATAATAAGCCTAAAGAGTTAATAACTTTAAAAGCCATAAGTTTAACTTTTTATATATTATTAAATACTTATTAATATAAATCTATTTTTTATAATCTATATTACTTAATAATAGCTGCCTTTATTCTATACTTTTTTAACTATTAATCTTAATTATTATTAATTATAATAATAAAGCCTAGCTTATAGTTATAGTTTATATTACTTATTTTTCTTATTATTATAAAAAATGCCTTTTAATTCCTTAATAAATTATTAATTTTATAATTAATCTTTATAAAGTTAAAAATATTTAATAAAAACTACTTAATAAGCTTATTATTAATTTAAATATAAATATTCTTTATTAATAGACTCTTTTAATTCTTAAGGGCCTTAATAACCTTTTTTTTACTATAGCTTTTAAGTAAATATTCTATTTAATCTTAAGTTTATTATGCTTTTAATTTAAAATTCTATATATCTCTTTATACTCTTTATATTATATTTCCAAATATGTTTTATTATATTAATAAATATAAATTAAAAAGAAATTAATTTTAAAGAGGTTAACTTAATAGCATTTTAATCTCTTCTTTAATTTTATTTTTATTTATAGTTAAAATATCTTCCTTAAGTTAAGTTAAAGGCAATATAGATTACTATAATAAAGAAGACATTATAATAAGTTCTTAATTATATAAAACTATAATAATATTATTAACTTTAATAGATTCTTAATAGTTTTATAGCTTAATTTCTTCTTTATTTATTACCTTTTTTATTAATTAAGCCTTTAAGACTAACTAAAGCTAATATAGCAGGGTTTATATAATTAAGTATAATAGCAAATTATATAAGGTACTAAAGTCACTATATATTATATTAATTATGCTAAATATATCTATTAAACTGTAGAGTATTAATTAGTAGGGTATTTTAATTAAAAGAGATGCTTTTCCTAAAATAGAAGAGTTATATAATATTTTACCCCTCTTTTAGAGATTAGCTAAAATAAAATTAATTAATTAATTAAAAATTAATAGTTTAATAATTAAAAGTCTTAAAGCTATATTTATTAAAAAAAAAATAGCTATAACTATAAGAAATAAATTGCTAATTAATAAAATAAACTACTCTTTTAAAAATAACTCTTATTTAAAATATTATTATTAATTAAAAAGACCTATCTCCTTAATAGACTAAATAATTAAAACTTCTTTAAGCAGTTCTATATTATAAAGATATTAGCTAAAAGGATTTATAAGCTTAAAAGGATTATAAATTTAAGTTATCCTATAAACGAAAAGGTCTAAAAGCTAAAAAGACTTAAATTTAATAATTACAATATAAAAAAGATAAATATAACTTAATTTTAATTATTAAATACTACTTTCATAATAGCTTAATTTAAAATCTTAACTACTTTATATATTAAGCTTATATTAAAAAATTAAAAGATCTATAAGTATTAACAGCTATACTACACTAAAGCCCTAGCTTTCACTATAAACCTTCTATAGCTAAGCTATAATAAAAGCTTAAGGCTAGTGCTAGGTTAAATAAGCCCCTAGCTAAATCCTAGTATAATAATAAAGCTATAATATTATAAATACCTCACTATAAGTTTATAGAAAAGGTATTACTTTCTCTTTCTTTCTCTTTAGTTTTAAATAGCTTATTATAAAGTTATTTATTATAAAATATTATTTAGTTTAGCTCTATATAATATTTAAAATTTAGTCTTAATAAATACTTTATTATATATTAATAGTAATTTTATTATAATAAATAAAATACTTTAAAGAAAAAGAAAATATCTTTTTTATAAATAATAATATAATTAAATTTATTTATATTATAATTTTAAATATAATTTAATTATTTTAAGACTAATTAATTAAATTAAATATTAAAATTATACTTAAAATTATAATTAATATATAAGAAGTTAATAATAAGCTAGCTTAAATTATATTAAAGGTCTTAATAATAGCCTTTAAGGCTCTTTAAGCTCCTTTTACTGCTAGAGATAACCTTACCTCTAACTTAATAGAGTTAACAGTTAAAAGGAAGTTACTGCTAAATTTGCCCTAGTTTAGTAGAAAGTATAGAGACTATATAGTATAGTTATAGTAAATTTATAATAAGTTAGCATTAAATTAAGCCTTCTTTATTAATAATTAAGAAATTTAATATTATATTTATATTTAGCTAAATAAAGCCCTTAAGGCAATAATATATACCTTCTATAAGGTAAGGCTAATTATAGACTATAATTTAAAAGAATTTCTATTTTATTTAAATTATAACTATTAAAATCTTAATCTTAAAGTATATATAGCAAAATAGCTATAAAGTCTATATTAAGGAGACTATATTTTATTTACTTAATTTCTATTTAAATTTAAACAAATTATAATTAATATAAAAAGTAATAGCTAAAATAATAAAGTTAAAATTATGTTCTTAAAGGGCATTTTAAATAAAGAGCTAAATTATAGCTTAATTATAACTAAACTCCTTATAGAATATACTCTATAGCTTAATAAGGTTAAGAATATTACTTAAAAGCTTAAATAATTAAATAAAAATAATTAAATATTAACTTCTTAATATTAAGAAAGCAGTAAGTCTATTAAGTTATAATAATTAAATTAGTGCTTTATTAATAATAATAATAATATATTAATATTAAGAGTAAACAATATAGATTAAACTTAAATAGATTAATAATAAAGTCTTAAAGATTACTCTATAAGAGCGCCTTAATATTACTATTAATACAATTTAACTAAATACATTATTATTAACTATTTTAATTAAAGACTATAAAACTAAATAAATAAAAAGGTCTTTAAGAGCACTATATAATAGCTCTTTAATTGCCTTAACTTAAACATTAAGGATAATAAATTTACTGCTAATTTAGGAAATAAATAGCTTTAATATAAAAATAGGTCTTAAAGCCTATTAAAAAGGAGTTAAGAGTATAAGAGAAATAAAAGAATAAAATACTTAGCCTATTAACTATAATTTTATATAATATTAATAATAAACTATAAGAAGCCTTAATAGATAGTGGCTATAATGCTTACTTTTAATTAACTTTAAGTTTATTAAAAAACTTTATTTTTTATATATTAATAAGAAAAAGTAATAATTTTATAGCTTTAATAATAATAATTAATAAATTATAACTTAAGAAGTAATAATATTTTAATTAAAAATTAATAGCTATAAATAAGTAATATACATATATATATTATTAAAGATTTAAATAGTAATCTCTATTTAGAAAAGTTATAACTAACATATAATAAAATAATAATATTATTATATTAGCAGTAAATTCTTTATAGACTTATTAATATTTTAATATCTTTTATATTAATATAATATTTAAATAAGGCTTAATAAATATAATCTATAATATTACTTTTTGCTTCTATCTTTATAGCTATTTATAAATAAGTTAAATAATTATAAAAGTAAAAATATAGTAACTATATAGATTTAATTAATACTATAAGTCTAAAAGATATTAAAAAAGCCTTAATTAAGAAGGGATTTATTAATTTAAAGAAGAGGCTCTTAAAAGAGATTTATTAAACCTATAAAGGTTTCTTTTTAGATATAGAGGCTTAATAGCTACCTCTTTACTGTCTTAATATAAACTATAAGATTAACTTTATAAGAGATTAAAATAGAGAAAAACCTGCCTTATTGTAAAGACCTCTATATTTAATATCTAAAGAAGAATTAATAGTATTATAAAAGGTTTTTATTAATCTCCTTAATAAGGGGTTTATATAAGCCAGTAGCTTAAATATAGTGGCTTTAGTGCTATTTATAAAAAAACCTAAAGAAGGCTTATGCTTTTATTAAATTATTAAGAATTTAATATTATTATATAGAGAGATTATTATTTACTTTTCTTAATTATTAAAACCTCATATAACTTAATAGAGATTAAGTAGTTTATAAAGCTAAATATAATAATGGCCTTTTATAAGGTCTAAACAGCTAAAGGCTATAAAGTAAAGATAGTATTTTAAATTTACTTTAAGTCTTTTAAGTAATTAATATATCTCTTTAGACTTAATAATGCCTTTATTATTTTTTAATAATTTATTAATAATATATTTATTTATATATTAAAAACTTATAAGGAATATATAGTTAAAATATAGTTAATTTTAAATATATTTATTAAGGGTGGTCTCTATTTAAATCTTAAGAAGCATAAGTTTATAGTTAAAAAAGTAAAATACTTAATATTTATTATAAAAGCTAAAGGAGCTATTAAGTGCAATCTAAAGAAGTAGTAAGCTATTTATAAATAGATAGTATTTATTACTATAAAAGAAGTATAGAGCTTTTTAGGATTTATTAATTATTATAAAATATTTATTTTTAATTTCTTAATAGTTGCTATTTTTCTTATTAAATTAACTTAAAAAAGGATATCTTTTTATTAAATTTGAAAAAAAGTAATATTCTAAAAGCTAAAGTACTGCTTTATTAAAGCCTCTATATTAATAGATTAAAACTTTAAATAATTAATATTTATTAAATTTAATAGCTTTAGCTTTATTATAAAAAGAGTACTTTCTTAAGAAGACTTTAATAAAGAATAATATTTTATTGCCTTTATCTTATAGTAACTATCTCTAGCTAAATTTAACTATATAATTTATAATAAAGAAATATTAACTATAATTTATTACTTAAAGGCTTAAAAAGTAAAGCTATATAGCTGTAGTCTCTTTATAATTCTTATAGACTATAAAAACTTAAAGTTCTTTATAATAAAGTAAGACCTCTTAAAAAGGTAAATAAAGTAAGCTAAAAAGCTAATTAAATTCTCCTTTTAATTAGCTTATTAAACTAATAAAAATATTATAATGCTTAATGCATTAAGTTATTATAAGTAAAAAAAATTAAAAGATTTAAAAAATAAACAAGTCTTAAAAAGAAGGCATTAAGTATTCCTAAAAGTAATAGCTATTTAAGTAAATATAAAATTACTAAATACTAAAGATATTATAGAATTATAATAATCTTATAAAATATTTCTAGAGAATTTAGAATTATAGAAACTTTAATATTAAATAGTATTAAAGAATTAAATTTATTAATAAGCTAGAGCTACTATTTAGTAATAAGCTTATTGCCTTTTTATATATTTTAAACTATAAATATAAATAATAAAGTATAATATTAATAACTTAATATAGCTAAGATATTATAATTAAATTTAAGTCTTTAAAGAAAATAGCTTTAATAATAAAAAAGAAGATATTAAAAATAAGCTATAAATTTATATTATTTAATTAAAGTATAACTTTAATATAATAAGTTATTTAAGTTATAATATTATAATAGCTTAAATATAAAGAAAGTAATATTAACTTAAGTTTAAGTAATTATGTTATTAATTTATTAAGAATTATAATATATATAAAAGAATTTATATTTAATAAAAAGTTAAATAGAGATTATTATAATCTTTATTAATTCTATAATAAATCTTTAGTAATTTTATTATAGACTTTATAATAAACTTTTTATTAATAAATAAATAAAAAGCTTATTATCTATAAGTAATTAAAGATTAATTATTAAAAGTAGTAATATTAAAAGTAATAATTAATATAAAAGCTAAGGTATATATATAGTAATTTTTAAAGTGCTATTATTACTTCTATAAAATGCCTTAATGCATTATTAGCAATAAAGAAATTAATTAATTAAGTGATTTTTAATAATATTTCTATAAACTAATAAAAATTAAGTAATAACTTAATACTTTTTATTATCCTTAAATTAATAGAGGCCTTAAGTATATTAATTAAGAAGTTTAAGATTATTTATATACTTTCTTTAACTTTAATTAATATAATTAGAGATTGCTATTCTCTATAATATAGTTAATATTAAATAACTATAAATATATATTAATTAATATAAGTTTATTCTTTTTACTATATAGCTATTATATTATATCTTTTTTAATAAATAAGAAATATAATATTATATTAAGCTCTCTTAAAGAGTTTAAAGTAAAGAAGCTAATAAATAAACTTAAAGAGATTTAAGAGTTAATATAGACTTATGCTATTATAGTTTAATAATATGAAAAAGATATAATAAATAAGCAATAATATTCTATTAAGCGCTTTAAAGAAAAAGAAAAAGTTTAATTAAAAATAATTAATATAATCTTTTATTAGCCCTTAAAAATATTAAATTAACTACATTATAAATATATTATAATAAAAGTCTTAAATAATAATATAATTAAGCTAAATATATTTATTATAATTTATTAATAATTTAATTTTAATTTTATTAAGAAAATAGTTAAAAACTTTTTATTAAGTTAAGTTAATAATAATATATAACTTTTAATTATCTTTATTAAAGGTAAAAAGAAATAAGCTATTAAAGAAATCTTATATATTAAGACTTAAAAAAGAGGCTAAAGATAAGTTTATTAAGGGTTTATTAAATAAAAAGAATATTAAGAATTAACTTAATAGCTTATAGAGGACTTAAAGGATATAGTAATATTAAATAAATATAAAAAATACTATAAATTAATAAAGTAAAATAATAGATCTCTTTAAGACTTTATTATAAAGAAGAAATGAAGTTAATTAAGAAGAGGGATAATTAACTTTATTAGCCAGTAAAGATAAATAGAGAAAAAGATATTAAATAGAGAGGGATTAATAATAAGATAGTAGTTAAGTAAGTAATAAAATAGAGAGGAAAGAGCTATAAAATAGAAAAAAGAGCTATAAAATAGTTAATATAATATTAATTTATTTAATTTATAATATCTATATTTATTTTATATTAATACTTTAACTGCACTTTAAGAGATAGTAATATATATATAGTAGAAAAAGTATTTAAGCTTAATTTAAATTAACTAAATTATATTAAATTTAATATTATTAACTATAATAATAAGGTATTTTAATTAAATAAAATAATATAAACTTTATATTAAATTAATTATAAATTTATAATAAACTTAAAAAACTTTAAATAAAATTAATAATAATTATAAAGCCTTAATAAAAAGATATTTTTAAATAAAAATAATAATTAATTAATTATTTTTATTTTTATTTTTAACTTTATAAAAGGCTATTTAGCTTATTAGCTTTTTTATTAATAACTTAAATAATAAAACCTCTATAATAAATTATTATAATAAAAGTTAATATTAAATAAGGTTTATTTACCTTAATAATATAATTACTGCCTTAATTAAATAATATAAATATTAACTTTTAATAATTAAATTAAAAAATTTTTAATTTATTTATTATATTTTTAAAATATATTATTTAATTTAATTTTTTCTTTATTAATTATATTTATTAATATTAATTATAATTATTATTATAATATTTATTATATATAATAATTTATAGCTTAATTTAATTAATTAATTATATAGATTTAAACTACTTAAAAGACATAATATCTTTAATCTAGCTTAATTAAAAGCTATTTAAATTAAAGAAGCTAAAAGAAGCCTTAAGATAAAACTAGCCTCTAAAGGCAAAAGAGATAGCTTTCCTTACTGCCTTTATAGGCTTAGCTTAATATAAAAAGTAGCTTATTAATATAATTATAGAGGTAAAATGGATATATTATATTCTCTCTATTATATATAAAAATAGAGTTTTATTAAAGATAAATATAAAGTAAAGATAGAGTTCTATAGAGAAATTATATTAAGTTTTATATAAGTTAATTAATAAAAGTTAAATTAACTTAAAGTTATAATTAACTTAATTAATTAAATATATATAGTAAGATATATAATTAATTGACTTTATATATAAGAATAAATAAAGTAAAATTAATAAAAAGTTAGTAATTTAAATTAAAGAATTAATTAGCTATATAATTAAATTATAGTATTAATAAAGTATAAAGAATTAACTTACTTAAGTAAAGTTTTTACCTTAAGGCTTAATATTAATTTCTCTTAATTTAATAATTAATATTATAAATAAATTAATAATAAAGTTATTAAAGATAATAAATAAAATAATTATAGTCTTTTTAGTAATAAAACTTGAGGTAATAGGCTTAATAACTATAGCCTTTTTATATTACCTAAAGATAGAAATATTTAGTTAATTAAAACTAAAATATAAATAAGCTTAAAACCTCTTTTTAATAAGGAAAATAATATTAACTTTTACCTTAAGGAGATTAATCTTAAAGAGAAATAAATTAAAGTAAATTTTATTATTATAATAGTATTTTAAAAAGTTAATAAACTTAATATTTTTAATTAAATAAAGATATTATATTTAAGCTTAAGTAATAATATAGAGGAAGTTAAGAATATTAACTATAATTTTATATTACTTTAAGGTTATTAATTAAAAGATATTATTATAATTGATAGCCTTATATTTAGCTTTAATAATAGCTTTAAGTTTAATACTATATATCCATAAACTTTAAGATCTTTACTTAATTAATATAAAGGCAATATAGTTAATAGCTTAAGTAGTTAAAATATTTTAATAATTAATTAATAATTAAGTAATAAAAGGATAGTAATATATATAAACTTTATTCTATTTATATTCTTTAATATTGTTAATAATTTAATTTTACCATTAAGTTTTAATTAAGTAATAAAAAATAAAGATAATAATACTAAATAGCTATAACTTAAGTTAAAATAAGTATAATCTTTATTAATAATTAAGTAAAAAGAGATAAATTTACTAAATTATAAAGATATTAATTAGCTTAATAAAGACTATACTTTAAGAAGTTTTTATATTAAAGAGTTAACAGTAAAGTAGCTTTATTAAAGTGGAGACTTTACTTATTAGAAACTATAATATAGAACTTAATTAAGGAATAAGTAATAATCTATTTAGCTCTATTTATAGTAATATAATTAGAGAATTATAATATAATAGCCTTAAGGTAAATAATATAGTTAAGTATATTAAGTAAATTAACAGTTAAGTTAATATTAAGATAAGTTTTAACTTATATAGGCAATAAAAAGAGGTTCTTTTAAATAAATAAAGTTAATATAATAAAGGCATAATATAATAAGTAAAAATAAGTATATAAAGATAATAAAAATAAATATATAAAGCTAAAAAATTATAATATTATTAATATTTATTAAATATATTAGCTATTAAGCCTTAAAGAGATTATATTAAAAGTATAGCTTATAGAAAAGGAGACTTATACAGTATATTATTAATATTAAAATAAAAAAAATAAAAAAGTTATAAAGTTAAAAAAGAGGAAAATAAAAGCTAAAAAGCCTATATAGAGCCTTAATTTATTATTATAAATATAATAATAAAGAGATTAATAAAGCTTTATAAGATATTAAGAGGTTAATTACTTAAATAAATTCTTAATTCTACTAAGCAGCTAGTAATAAGCTATAAAATCGCCACTATAGAGCTTTAAATCTTTAATGAGGAAATATTATTAATAGCTATACTGTATTAAAGCCCTAGCTTTTACTATAAACCTTCTATAGCTAAGCTATAGTAAAAGCTTAAGGCTAATATTAAATTAAATAAGCCTTTATTTAAACCCTAATATAATAATAAAGCTATAATATTATAAATATCTTACTATAAGTTTATTATAAAGATATTACTTTCTCTTTCTTTCTCTTTAGTCTTAAATAGCTTAATATAAGGCTATTTATTATAAAACATTATTTAGTTTAACTCTATATAATAAAGTATATATAATAATTTATAAAAATAACTTTAATTAATATAATAAATAAGTAAATATAATTTATAATATATTTAATTAAATAATTAAGAAGATTTATTTATATTATATTAAGATATATTTTTTTATTATAATTAAAGTTTTATAATATAATAATATTTTACTATTTTTATTAAATTTAAAAGCTATATATAGTATTAATAAAATACTTAAAAGAAAATAAATATACAAATAGTATTTTAAAGTACTAAAGGCAGTATTAAATAGTTAAATTAACTCTTAAAAGAAGACAATAAGAATTATAAAACTTAAGGAAGTTATAGAAATATAATACTTAAATACTTAATTTAAAGATCTATAATAAAACTTAAAGTATTACTTTAAGATCTTTCTTTATATTAAATAAAGCTAAAATAAAAAAGTAATTAAAAAAGAAATCTATTTTTTATTAACTTTCTTTATATAATTTTAATAGAAAGTTTAATTTATTAAGAGAAAAGATAATAAGCTTATTAATAAGTAAATTAAAAAAAAGAGCTTTAAAATTATTATTAAAGTCTTATTTATAGAAAAATAAAGTAAAATAAATTAAAAAAAAATAACTTAAAAAAAGCTTTTATTAAAGAAGGATTATTAAAGTAATTTTATTAATCTATATAAAAGCTAAAAACTTATATTTTATATAAAAAGAAATATAAAAACTTAAACTCTATATTATATTAAGTAGTATACTTTAAAAATGCCTTAAAGAAGTATTTATTATCTTAAAAATAGCTTAATCTTTAGGAATAATAACTTAAAAATAGAAAGAAAGTTTAAAAACTCTTTAAGAAGCTTTAATAAGAAGTATAAAACTTAAAAAAGAAGTTAAATTAATTATTAAAGCCTTAAGTATTAATTTTAAAGAAAGTAATTATCTATTTAATAAGAAATAATAATAATTTATTATAATATTTAGCTATATTAAACTTAAAAACTATAATTTATATTTTTAATAATATTAAATAATTTAAAAAGTTAAAAATAATATTAAATAAAGATAAAGTTTTTATAAAATTAAAATAACTACTAATTCTTAAATATAATAAAGTATAAATTAAACTATAAAATCTATAGAATAAACTGTAATTATTTAATTTAAATTATATTATATATTATTTATAAATAGAAATTAATTTAATATTATTATAAAAGCTATAATAAATTAGCTATTAATAGAATTAAAGAGATAATAAAGATATTATTTAATATATAGGCAGTTAGGCTCTATATATATTAATTATTAAGTTTAATTAATATATTATAGAATATATTCTTAAAACTAAAAAATAAGCTATATTTTTAATAAAATACTTTTAATATAATTCTTAAATTATTAAAAAGTTAAGTAAAGCTTAAGTAATAATTTAGCATTAAAGGCTAAAATACTTAAAATTAAAAAGATTAAAATACTTAATAAACTATACCTTAAGCATTTAAATAAAAGATTTAATTATAATTAAATATAACATTTATAAATTAATAAAAATAAAATAATAAAAATATTATAAATTATAAATTTAAGCCTTAAAATTAAATAAAAAAGTCTTAATTAACTTTTATAATTATTTACTTAAAATAATTAATTATATATTTTATAGAATTATTATAAATTATAAATTAAGGCTTTATTAAAATTATTACTTTATTAATTACTTTAATAAAAATTTATTATTAATATTTAAATATTTTATATAAATATTATAAATAGTACATAATATTAAGCTTTATTTAATAGAAATAGATAATAAACTATAAAAGAGGAGTTTAATATATATATAGCTTATTAAAAAAGAAATTTATATAAATAAAAATACTTTATATATTTAACAATAAAATAGCTCTAAAGAATACTCTAAAGAGGTAATAAAAAAAAAGTTAAACTACTAATAATTAATAGTAAATTACCTTTAGGCCTTTAGCTAAAAATAGTTTAAATAGCAGTCTATTTACTTAACTGCACTTTAAAGTAAGGTTTAAAGTAAAAAATGCTTTATAAAAGTTTCTTTTTAATTATTTAAAGCTTATAAAAAAATAATTAACTTTATATTAAATATATAAAAATAATTAATTATAAACTATTTATATTAATTAACTTAATATAATAAAAAGATAAATAACTTTAATTAAAAATAACTTTAAAAGTATAAATTAAATACCTTATTAATTATAATTTATAAAATATATTTTAAATTTAAAACTTAATTATTAATATAATATATATTACTTAAGATATTATATTTAATAAAGAGGAGTTCTTTAATATTAATAAAATATAAATAAAAAAAATAATTAATAAATAGACTTTAAAAAAGATATAAATAAGAATATAATCTCTTATAAGCTTTAAATAACTTAATTAAATTATAGACTTAATTTAAAGTCTTAATAAGTAAAAAAAATAAGATTAAGCCTTAAAAGTCTAATTAAAGACTTATTAAAGAAATAAAGCTAAAGAAAGATTAAAAAACTAATAATTTAAAATACACTTAAGCTTAATTTAAGCTACTTTTAGCTTCTTTAGAGAGTTTATTTTTAAGCTTCTTTATTTAAATTAAAATATAGTTAAGCCATAAAGAAAGCTTAAAAAATTAAATAAAAATCTATTTATCCTTAATTAAGCCTTTAATATAGATATAATAGCTATATTAATAATAAAATATAAAGAAAAGCTAATTTTAAAAGTAATAAAAAGCTAATATATTTATAAAAGGCTTAAGCCTAACTATAAAGTATAAATAACTTAAATAAACCTTATTTTAAATAAAGAAAAATTCTATAAAAAGAATTTACTTTAGGCTTTAAGCTTTTATAGAAGTCTAAATAGATATTAATTTAAAGAAGAATTTAATTAAATATAAAGAGATTATTTAAAGAGTTATAAGTAAATAAGATCTTAAATAAATATTATAATGTATAATTTATAAATTAATAACTTATAAATATTAAACTATATATAGATCTTTATTTATAAGTTTAATAAATATAAATACTTATAAAAATATAAAATAAGGCTTATTATTTAAGAAAATTAATAGTAAAGATTAAATATAAATAAAATCTATATTATAACTTTAGCTAAAAAATCATTTTAAGTTTTATTAATAATTACAATAAAATATAACTTTAAGCTTCTATAATATAGTAAATATATTTATAAATATAAAACTATAAAGTAATATCTTTATAAAGCTATTATTTAAATTTTAAAAAAATAAAATAAAAGTTAAGTTCTACTTCTAAATAAGGCACTATGTAGTCTATAAATTATATTACTTTTATAGTAAATAAGACTTAAAAATACATTAAAAGGCTTAAAATAGAAATTAATTTTAAATAAACTATATTATTATTAAAAATATAATATTTTAATATTCTTCTATATAGATAATATAATTTTTATATTTAAGAAAAAGAATAAAGAGATTATATTTTAATTTATATAAGCCTTATAGAAAAAGTATAAACTAATTAATAAAAATAAGTTATAATAATTCCTTAAAATAGAGATTATTAAAGATTAAAGTATAAAATATATTTAAATTACTTAAATTATATATCTAAAGAAGATATATAAATAAAGCACTATAAAAGCTCTAAATATATTGCTAATAACTTAAAAAGAACTCCTACTAAATAAAAAAACAGTAGACCTATAAATAGCAAGCTAATATAAAAAGCCATTAAATCTCTTCTCTATATATAAGAGTACCTAAGAGGGGGCCCTGTCCTGGAGGGCGGAATTACCTTAATCTGCCTTAAGGACCTAAATACTGTGCAGAGGCAGAGCCTTCACCAAGGCCTCTGCAAGTTGAAGTTGATATGTATGAACATACCTATCTACTACTTGAGATCACCCTAATTCAATCTATACCTTTATAATATAAATATAATTATAAGATTAAACATCACTTTTAACGTCTCTAAATTAATAAGATTTATAACTAATTTAAGTAAAAAACATATTATAACAGTAAATTAAGTCTTTAATTATCTATATATAACTCAATTCTAAAGAAGGCTTTAAAGTCTATAGTAATATATTATTTATAGATAATTTTATTAATTATAAAAGCTCTTAAAGGTATATAATAAAGCTATTTAAAAGCCTAATTAGTTAATATATAAATAAGTAAAATATAGTAATAACCTTAATAATAAAAGTAAAATTACTTACCTTTTTATAAGTAGTAAAAAAGAGACTTTTTTAATAAAGACTACTTAAAAGCTTATAAATAGAGTTTATTAAATATTAATTTATAACTTTTATATAATAATTAATAAATAATTAAGCTATTTAAAAATCCTCTTTAAAAGTTAAAAATTAAATTAAAATATATAAATATATATAACTATTAACTATATAAATATATATAATAAAATATAATCTCTTTTATCTATAAGAAAAATATAAAGCTTATCTCCTAAGAGCTCATAAGGCTCCAACCAGGTCACTGTGAGGGGTCTTAGCCAATGAAAATAAGTCAAACAAAAGGTACATCTTGCGCCACCTAAATTATACGGTGGTAGAAGTACCAACAGGTCTCATTATTACAAATCGCTACATCACATATCTTGCACC